>CAUYON010161491.1:0-24137 GCA_963573935.1 Arctocebus calabarensis | reverse complement strand
GGGAGGGAAAGGAAGGGAGAGGGTGGGGGGAGATGGGACAAAGAGTGAGATCACATGTATGGTACATATTCGAAGGGTCAGGAGAAAACTTCTAAATATGGATCAAAAATGTTTTCACATAGTAAACGAGAAAATCTCATGAAAGTTATGTCAATCAGGTTGATAAAAATATCTCAGATTGCATGTGAAGCCCGCACACTGTACCCCATGATTGAACTAATGTACACAGCTATGATTCAATAAAAATAAATAAATAAATAAATAAATAAATAAATAAATAAAGATTAGTTCATCATTCTTTAGTATAACAAAAAATGAACTAAAATAAATGTACATGTTTCTTGCATTAAAAAAAAAAATTCAGTACGACAAAGTTATCATAAGAATGGAAAAGCAAGTATCCAATGTACTCAATAATTGTATGAAACAACCAGGTGAACAAGTGGTGACTCTGCATTTATTGTTTGAAATATTCAGAAATCATTCTAAATATTGAAAGCATACAGGTTTTAACATTGAAGCTATGCCCTATCTTCTTTACTAGGGATTCGGGAATCTACCTAAGAATCATCTAAGTAAACAATGGAAAATTGTATTTGACTTCAGTCTAGAGCCTGATTAAAAAGAAAAAGTTAAATTCCAGCTTTGTATTAAATTCCATTGGACTGGTTGTGTCCTTTCAATGTTGTTATCAAATATACAGGCTTTGTACTAATATTAACTTGTATATATCTCAGGTTCAATTTATTTAGATTGTATTTTATTAGGAGATCTTCAAGTAAGCTTAATATTAAGTTTGAATTAATTATTTGCTTCATTTATATTTATAACTTTTTTTCTTAATTTCTAAAAGAAATTTAAATTAATAACTGAAAAATCCATTGGAAGTATAATTTACAACACCATTCAGCTTCATGGTAGAGACAAAAATCAACTAGTTATAGTTTCCATAAATAGAATTAAATTATTAACAAATGAAGATGAAAATTGTGCTGTTAATCTTTTTTGGAGGAATAAGTTTTTAGTTTTAGGAGGAAGATCTAGAACAGGTTGCTGTAATTTATAACTATTTTTTAACTACTGACATATGGACAGTTTCTTTTGTTCTCATTTCAATTAATTATTTTTGTTGACAAATAAAAATTGTGTGTATTTATTATGTACACTTGAAATATGAAATATGTATGCAGTATTGAGTGGCTAAATCAAACTATTTAAAAGATGCATTACCTCTTATAATTACCAGTTACTTGTAGTGAGAACACTTAAAATCAACTGTCTTAGTGGTTTTCAAGAATACAATACTATTAACTATAATCTTCATGTTAAGCAATAGCTCTCTTGAATGTATTCTTCCTATCTAACATAAATTTTATATCTTTTGGCCAAGCTCCGTCCCCAGTACTCTTCTGATATTCTCCATTCTATTATCTTCTTCTATGAGTTCAACATTTTTTAATTCAGTATATAAGATGATATGGTAACATACCTTTGCATGCCAGGCTTATTTCCATTAGCATAATGGTGTGCACAATCATCCATGTTGTAATAAATGACAGAATTTCATTCTTTATAAAGGATGAATAGTATTCTTTTGTGTATATATACCACCTTTTCTTTATCCATTCATGTGATGATGAACATTTTAGGCTGTTTCCAAATCTTAGCTATTAAAAAAATGCTGCAATGAACATGAGAGTACTAACATAATTTTGAGTCCTGATTTCAACTTTTTTAATAAATATCTAGAAGTGAGATTGCTAGATCACATGGTAGTTTTGTTTTTAATTTTTGATAAACTTCTTATTGTATTCTATAGTGGTAGCATCATTTTGCATTACCACCAATTGTGTACAAGGATTCCAACTTCTCCACATCATTATGCCTAAAATAGCATTACTCATGGCTTTCAAATATGGATTTTAATATTATCCTGGTATGGAAAGGGAAAGAGACCAGGAGGTGATTTCCAATGAAAAGATAGTTTGTTATATTTACAGGTTTTATGAGGAAGAGGCATGCTTTGCCATGGTGGGGAGCATGCCTGAGGAAGTTTGGTTTGGTCAGCAAGTACAGGGAGATGGGGAAACGTGTGGACAAGAACCCTACTTGTAACTAAGAATTCCCTAAGAAGTAATGAGTAAGGCAGTGGTAAGCAGGCTGATTATTGGTTAATTTGAATAATTTCAGACAAATCTGGGGCATGGGGTTCTCCCTAGTTTAGTACCTGGCTTTGGGGTGATTCGGGAAGATAAATAGTGGCCTTGAGTTTGCCAAATAAAAGAGGCAGTGGAGTATGTGCCCTCCGAATTGTTTGTTTTGCAATTGGAAAGCATGCTTGCAGGCAAGTTGTTTACAATCTCTAGGAATTAGCTTGTCCTGAAGGGGCAGTTCTTCCATAGTCGGTAAGTTCCCAGACATCAGGGAAGCAGAATACAGAAAGCAAAATATGTAGCCAATGCATTGATTTCTTCTTCCAAATCTATCCCTCTTTTACAATTTCCCATATCAGTAAATGTAAGCTCAATCCTTCCATTTTCTCAGGTTTTTAAGGACTAATTGTTGGATCCTCTTTCTCTCAACTTTACATTTAATTCAATAACTAATGCTGACATTTCTATCACATAAATATATCCACATTATGGCCATTTCTTATTATGCTATTACTTCTGTCATCTGCATTGGAGTTTAGTTAAAGTAAACATCATCTATTACTTGAATTACCACAGTAGTTTCAGTAGTCTCATAACTGGTTTTCCAGCTTTCACTTTTACTCTGGACATAATCACACAGCAACCAAAGAAATCTTTTAAAGATGGAACAAAAATTAGATTAATCACCTCAATCTTATAATGGCCTAAAAGATTTCATATGATATGGCTTTTATCAAATTTTTGGCTTTAACTTCTACAACAGCTCCTTCAGTGTTATGGTTACACTAGCCTCCTTAATGTTTTTGGATCATGTCAATCTTCTTTCCTCTTCAAGTCCTTATGCTTTCTGTTTCCCCAGATGTTTGCATAGTTTGTTTCCTCATTTCCTTCAGGTCTTTGCTGAAACGCCACATCATCGTTGAGGATTTCTATGATGCTCCTTGACCAAGTAATAACCCTTCCTTTCCTACATTGCTCCTTATATTCCTTACTCCATTTTATGTATCTCTATAGCACTTAATCAATGTGACCTAGTATAAATTTGCTAATTTTTTTATGATCTGTCTTCCCTAACAAGATTATGCCAGAGACTTTGTAGATTGTATTTTCTACAATAATTCTGATCTCTAGAATAGTAACTAACATATAGTAAATGTCTAATAAATATTTTTCAATGTTTCTCTTTTTAATAAGTAATTCCTGATTTGGGTATCTTGAAATCTTACATTCACTCTGCTATTATCCAACCAAAACAGAAGAACACCTGTATCTTAATGAATAATTAGGAACAGTAAAAGATTAAAAGTCAGTAGATCTGAGCTTTAATATTAAATATTCTCCATATAGTATATTGATTTGATCCTGGTCACATTCACATGGCAATTTGATTTACTTTGTTAATCACTAAATATTGATGGAGCATCTAGACAAAGTTTTAGGTTCTGATTCTACAGAGTTAAATTTAACGTGATTTTGACTTTTGTGGGGGTCATAAGTTAGAAGTGAAGACAATAAATATATAATTTGCAATATATTTATTATAATGCTGCTAATAGAGACATTTCAAATAAGCTGTTATTAGCTTAAAATAGGCATGTAACTATAAATGTTACGTGTAAGTCTCATAGCAATGTCACATAAAAAACATGTAATAGATATAGAGAAACAAAAGAAATGAAGCAAAGCATATCACAAAAAAAATCACCAAATCGGGTTGTGCCTGTGGCTCAAAGGAGTAGGGCGCCAGCCCCATATGCTAGAGGTGGCGAGTTCTAACCCAGCTCCGGCCAAAAACTGCAAAAAAAAAAAACAAAACAAAAACAAAAAAACAAATCACCACTAAAGATAGCAACAGAGTAAGAAAGTAACAAAGGGACTACAAATTAGTAGTAGTAGTAACAAAAACTCAATAGTAAGCGTAAACCTGTTAATAATTACCTTGAATGTCAATAAATGACTTTCTTCAATAAAAAGACACAGATTGGTTGAATGGATACAAAGTTAGATCCAACTTTATGCTACCTAAAAGAGACTCCTTTTAGATTAAAGAGCACACATAGACTGAAAATATAGGGATGGAAAAATATATTCTTTGCAAATGATTACTCAAAGATAATGAGGGTGACTATTTTTATATAGGACAACATAAACTTTAAGTCAAAAATTGTTCAAGAGAATAAAACAAGGTTCTTATATAATTAAAAGTGATCAGTTTATCAAAAGAATATAACAACTGTAAATATATATGAACCTAATGTTGGAGCCACTCATCTATAAAGCAAATATTAACAGAGTTAGAAGGAGAAATAGACAAAAATATAAGCATAGCAGGAGAGTTAAATAGCTACATTCAAAAATGGATAGATCGTTCATAAAGAAAATCTATAAGGAAACAGTTGACTTGACCTTTACTTTAGATCAAATGGGCCTACCAAAGTACACAGAACATTCCTTCTAATTGCAGCAGAATACACATACTGCTCAATTGCAAACAGAACTATCTCCATGATAAACTATATGTTAGGACATGAAACAACTCCTAACAAATCGAAGAAAATTGATATAGCATCATTCCAACCACAATGGTATAAAACTATAAATCAGTAACAAGAGAAAAAGTGGAAAATTCATAAATATTAAATCTAAAAGCAGAGCCCTCATGACCTACACATCTACCATTAGGCCCCACTTTCCAACACTGTTACATTAGGGATTAAGTTTCTAACACATGAATTTTTTAAGATGTGCAAATTCAAACCATGTGTCTGATAAAGAGCTAATATCCAGATTGAATAAAATTCAACAACAAAAAGAACAAAAACAAACAAAACCCACATATCCCAATTTTAAAAATGGGCAAAGGATCTATATTTTTCAGAAGAACATGTTTTGTTTTGTTTTTTCTGAAGAAGACATACACATGGTAACCGATATATGAAAAGGTGCTCAACATCAGTAATCATCAGAGAAATGCAAATAAAAACCACTGTGATCTACTCCCTCAATATGTTAGGATGGCTATCATCAAAAAGCTAAAAGATAACTCTTTGAGAGGATATAGATAATAGAAAACCCTTATATGCTGTTGGTGAGAATGTAAATATGTATACTGATTACAGAAAACAGTATAGAGTTTTCTCAGATAAATTAGAAATAGAACTATCACATGATCTACAATCCTACTCTGGATATACATTGAAAGGAAATAAAATCACTATCACAAGACATATGTGCATTTCCAAGCTCACGTGGTGTTATTCACAAAAGCCAAGATATCATGTCAGCCTATATGACCATTGACAGATGAAATGAAATTGACAGAGAAAATATGGCATGCATATTATATATAAAATATTTATACAATAAACAATATTAAGCCTCAGAAAAAGAAAGCCTATCATTTGCAGCAACATGGATTTTGTTCCACGTAACAGGACATTGTTCCAAGATTTATTCCACTAGTGTTGCTCAAAATTAAAGAAAAGTCAAATAAATAGAAACAGACTAGAATGGTGGTTGGCAAGGACTGAAGGAAGTGTTCGTCAAAGTATACAAAGCCTCACTTATACAGTATAAGTAAGTTCTAAAGTTCTAAACATCTAATGTACAGTTGGTGACTACAGTTAAGAATACCCTATTGTACACTTGATTTTTGCCGAATTTAAATGTTTCCACCACAAAATATGGTAATGGTATTAAATGATGTATATGTTAATTACTTTGTAGAAATCATTTCAAAATGCAAAAGTTTTTCAACATCACATTTTGCATCTTTAATATATAAAATTTTTATTTGCCAATTATATCTTAATGTATCTAGAACAGGTAAGTTCACCCCTAATGGGTACAGTGTGTGCTCTCTTGGGGGTAGGCACATTTATAACTTTGACTTAACTGCACAAATGCAATTCATATTGCAATATCAAAATGTTGTACCCCTTTAATGTTCTAAAATTTATAAAAAAGTGACATGAACTCCAAGTTATAAAATAAGAATGGGCAGCACCTGTGGCTCAAAGGAATAAGGTGCCAGCCCCATATGCTGGAGGTGGTGGGTTAAAACCCAGCCTTGGCCCCAAAAATAATAATAATAATAAATTAAATAAGAATGATAGTTGCTTAATGCAGGGCTATTATAACTTTCAAATTAAAAAATAAGGTAGATTGTTGAGCTTTGAAAATGGCAAAGCATTTTACAATTTTGAGGCAATATTGTAGGGATCTCATATTGTTGATTTATTTTATTCCACTTTTGTCCTCAGAATTTTAATTTTCGTAGAGGATTTTATTAAATTTCAGTTGTTTCACTTGCTAAGCCTATCAATAAATCTTTGCCTTATTTGTTTCATTCTGTATTGCAAAAAAGCAAATATTTTACATTTTTCAGTACTAGGTAAAATGAATTGTAGTTGTAAGTTGTGTCTTTTTATACTTCACTTCTATCATCTTATAAGACATAGTATGTAAATGATAGACATATGAACATATTTAAAAGGACTGAGTAAGAAGAGATGAATATTTTACACTGGTTTTATTTTTTGAAAGTTAACATTTACTTATTTCACAATTCTTAATAATTGAATACCTAGTAACTACATCTTTGTAGTGAAGATGCTACAAAACAACAAAAATCTGTAATGTTGATAGGATAGTGGATAGGAATAAGCAAGGCTTAATTTGGTACAGGTCTTTCCACTGGTTTTGTTCAAAATTAGATGTACCCGTGCCAAAGCATTAGGGCACTCCCCTTTTGAGATAATATATAACAGGCCTACATCAATCCACTGCAATCTACAAGGGATCCCTAAATAACTAAGAGAAACTGAATTATGCAGGCAGTTAGAAGCCCTAGGAAGAGTAGCAAAGAGGATCTTCACTTGAGTAATTGACGGGCTCCAGTTAGTCCTTTTGAGCCTGTTCATTCTTTCTCTCCGGGAGACCAAGTCAGGGTCAAGGACTGGAACCTAGTCCCCCTCAAGCCCAAGTGGAAGGGCCCCTACACCATCAGCCTGATGACACCCACAGTGGCAAATGTGGAAAGGATCCCCACCTGGATTCATAACAGCAGTTTGAAGTCAGCTTCATCATCTCCGTGGGAGATAAAACCAGATCTGTCCAGGCCCTGCAAAGTGACACTAAAGTGATAAATATGTCCTGCTTCAGCCAAAAATCAGGAGCTGACTGGTTGATGAAGGAATAAAGCTAGAGGACATCCATCATGGGATTTACCTTAATTGGATCTTGGACCTTGGGAAAAGGGAGGTAAAGTGTAATTTGTGTGCTCACATTATTAAGGTAGGGCAAAAAGTGATGACCATATTACTCTTTTACAATTTCTATGAATGCGAGGGCATCCACAAAGAGACTTGTACTTATAACCAAACTCAGTATGCTGTGTGTGACCCAAGAAATAATCAGTCTTACATCTGTTATAATCCATCTGAACCCCTATGAATACCACCTTTGAAATATGGATGAGTAGCAATGACAAGGTCCTGAGTAACTGCTTAGTTAACAAAACAAAATAAGGGGAACCCTGACCCAAGAGTTGCAGATTTATTTTGATGTATGTTATGCAATTAGTTTAAATACTATGGGAATTTTACGTGGGTCGCTAAGCTGGGAAAGGAGTTACATGCTTAAAGACATGTACTTGTGCTAAGTTAGTTTTATTGAGTGGTGGAATTGGGGTCAAGTTAAATGGGATACCTATAAAGCAGATCATACAATCTCCATACTCCTAAAAAAGAGAAGGGGTTCCTCAAACTGGAGGAAACATCATTGCACCCCTATGGAGTTAACAATAACCTTACCTCAGGATAACAGCAGCTGGAAGGAGGGAGAGAGGTTGTGCCTTGGAATACATGGTAAAGGGGGAGACAACAGAGTAAACATTACTCTGAAAAGGGTTATTACCAATCAGAAGAGAGCCAATTATCAAGTCTTCCAATTGTTCTGTGAGGAGGCCACCTGGCCAATGCCCCAGACTCCACATAATGCCAAAAAATTATTCTTGGGACTGGCTGAGATCATAGCTCTGTCTATAAATGTTTCATCATGTTATGTGTATGGAGGAACCATTATGGGGACCCAGTGGCCATGGGAAACTAAAGAGTTGCTACCTCATGAGGTTATCAACTTCACAGTCCACAAAAGCACCTTCCAAATGAAGCGTTTGAGGTCCAAAGATCTTCCATCATAGGTCAATATTACATTGTCAGGTGAGGGAGAAACTTCTCATCTATTAGGGAGCTAACTTGTTGGGAACAAAAGATTTATAATGCCTTGATGAGAAAAATAAAATGGCAGGGGAACTAATAGGACTGAGCAAAATCCTCTTAGCAGGATTTACCTTCTGAGGGAGAGATTTACCTTCTGAGGGAGAGATGGGAGGACTTGGGAAGTTTAAGAGATTGGATGCATATGCCTGTCTTCCCAATGAATGGAATGGGAACTGTGTAATAGGGGTCATCAAACCCTCATTTTTCCAGTTGCCACTCAAGACTGGAGAATTACTTGACTATCCAGTCTCTGCCACTTTGTCTTGTCAAAGGAGGGAAGTTATGATAGGAAACTGGAAAGATTACTAGTGGCACCCTGAATGGATAATTCAGTACTATGAACCAGCTACATGGGCCAAGGATAGGTCATGGGAATATTAAACACCTCATTTACATGCTGAATCATATAATTAGATTACAAGCAGTACTTCAAATTATAAACAATGAAAGGGGAAGAGCACCAAATCTTCTAGCACAACATCAAATTCAAATTTAAAATGCTGTCTATCAATATAAACTGGTTCTGGATTACCTATTAATCTAAGAAGGAGGGGTTTGTGGAAAATTCAACTTCACAAACTGCTGCTTTGAAATACGTGACCAAAGGCAGGTCACAGAGGATATAGAGAAAATAATCCAGATATTGGCCAATGTCCCAGTGAAAATCTGGAGTAGATGGAGCCCTAAAAGCTTATGGGGAGGATGGTTTTCAGCCATTGGAGGATTTAATCCATCTCAGCCTGGTTGGAGGAGTGTTAGCCATCTTTGGACTTTGCTTAATTATTCCCCGTCTCCTCCCACTAGCAGTCAGGGCTATGTCCTAGGGAAGAGGCAGCCTGTAAAAGTGTCTGCCTAGTTAGTGTCAGTATCATTCTGTGATCCTGGAAGTGGGAGCTGCAGAAAGCAAGTGTAGGGGCTCCAGCAGCCCTGCCATGGATGCACACAGCTTGTCCTACACTCTAGGGCTATGGTGTCTGAGGTGGGAGATAGCCTTACCCCACAGCTTTTCTCCTCCTGCCTGGTGGGGAAAGACACGTCACCTCTGTACTTAGCTTCTCTCTTTGATAGGACAGAAGACTGAGAGGTGTGGCTAAAGGAAGAGAGTAGGAACCAAGTTACTGCAGGGGCTATTCCCCAGCAGGAACAGACAATGAAGTTCCCCTCTAGCAACCTTACAGTGACCTGATCCCATTGAGCCCGTTATCATGTAATTAAACTGACAAATTTCCACCCTGTAAGTTCTTCAAGAAGGTTTGAAGGAGGAAGCATGCTCTTTAAGAAATTTTGCTACATAATCCCAACCTGTGAAGTACTCCAGTGGCAGGAGACAATAGCCATTTCTGCTGACTGTAAGATAGAACAAACCCAGTAGCTTAGTTAGCCTGCAAAAGTCAGTGGGTTCAGACTTCAAGGTCTCTTCCACACTCATGAAGAGAGACCCAGCTCACTCTTAAGAAATGTATTTTCCATGTAGTTTTTGTGCTTTTGTTCTACATTAAATGTATATTGATGGTGATTGCTTTGTGTTCATTGCTAGGAATCAGTGCTCATTCTTAACATTAGGATCCAAGAACCAGGGAGAATCTTCCTCCAGAGAGACCTAACCATTTTTTCTGAAGTTAGATTTGTATGTACGTTGGCACAGGTATCTTTACCTATACCCTGTAATGGCCTCTCTTTAAAAGTGTTAGTTGTATGTCCATCAAAAGTTTGTAACTCAGGGACTGACTGTACATGTGAAACAGGGTAATTACAATGTCCATTACCTTAAATATTCATCTTTTCTTAATATAGGAACATTGGAAATCTTTACTTTAGAATGCACAATAGATTATTCAATATAGTCACCCTATTGGACTATCAAACACTAGAAATTATTTCTTCTACTTAATTGTATATATGTAACCATTAATCAAACTTTGTTTATGCCTCCCCATTTCCTGTCCTCTAGTAACCACCAATCTCCTCTCCATGAGATCCACTTTTGCAACTCCTGCATATGACTGAGAAACATGATATCTTTGTCCTTTCTGTGCTTGATGTAATTCAATTAACATCATGACCTCTATGTTTCTGCAAATAACAGGTGTTATTATTTTTTATTGGATTTTATTTTTAATTTACATTATTTTTGTAAGTGGTTATGGAGTAGATGGTGATATTTCAATACATATAATATAAAGCAATAACATTAGGATACTATCATATCCATCATCTCAAATATTTATCTTTTTTGTGTGAGAAGAACCTTCAATACCCTCTATCTAGCAAGCAATTAAAGACATATATTATTGTTGAGTATAATCATTCAAAAGTGCTATAGAACAATTATTGGGGGTGTACACTACCCTACTTGAACCTTCTGTCCCTCCCTTCCTCTAAGACAAACGATACAAAGAACTGAGTCAACCTCACCCCCAAAGTTACTGCCAAAGGACCTTAACTCACTGAAGTCCTCTGGGCAAGCTGTGAAATTCTCCCACTCCTATGTTCCCATATAAAAAGAGTCTCCAACTGCCCCTGGGGGCAGAAATTCTCTTTGCACTACAGAAGTGGGTTACTGTCCCTTTCAATAAGCCTGGCCTAATCTTCTCCTTTCTTGTCCCACATCTGAATGCTATCATTTACACCTTTCATATGGTGCCAAGGACCTGGGACTGGCAGCAGATTGGTGGCTGGGTGGCAGCCTCGTTGCATGTCAGTGCTGGCCTCCCTAGTCACCCCAGTTTCCAGAGAACCTGGTACTGGTCACACTCAGACCCAACTCCATTGACCTGCCTGTCAGAGAATTCTAAAGTATTTTGCCTCACCTTAGGGTGAGTAAGGGTGAGTAAGGTCGCTAAGTAGCTTCAAATAGAACCTTCCTCAACTTGCTCCTTGACTTCTTCCATCCTTCTATGTCCTCACCTCCCCCTCCTTTCTTCTTCCTTTGTTTGTTCTTGCCTAAATAGAGGTTTTTGTACCAGCACTCTGCTCTTTTCTGGGGTTCCAAGGTCAAGTCATTGTGTTTTTCACTTTAGAACCAGTGCTGGACCCTAGATTAGGCATCTTGCTTTTTAAGTCATTCATTCACACCTAATTAGAGGTACTCTGCTCCCTTCTGGGGTTGTAGGGAACTCATATTATTTTGGTTTTTGCTTCAAACCCAACACAGGATGTGAGTTTGGGTTCTAAAGTCCCAGGGGCTGCAATTGTTCTGAAAAAAAAAATAGTGATGCCCTTTTTTAATTTATTTATTTTTTATTTTTACATATACATGTGTTTATTATGTTTCCACTATTTGCCTTCACAGAATTAAAAAAAGGCTTAAAATTTAATAACAATGTTAGTGTTTAAGATAAGGACTAGAAACAAAAATCTCAAAAAGAATGAAAGAAGATAAATACATTCAGAAAATAAATCAGATGATTCCTGCATTGAAATATTAAGCAATATTAACAATAATAATGTGAAGAAAGTAACATTCACATTGTCAAATAAGACTATGTCTATTATAGAATGCTTTCACTCTGAGGCGCAGTATGGAGTCATCAGTTAACTTAAGGGGAGAGCAGTCAGAGAGAGAAGGAGGGAGGGGCTAAGGAAATGAAAACAAAAAAAGAATAGAAAATAGTGACTAATTCTTACATAAACTGGATTCAATTTTGACCAAAGTACATTACTTAAACATTAATTTTTAATTCAACTTGTTAATATGTTGTTTAGGATATTGCATCCTCATTTATAAATGAAATATGTTTGTAATTTCTCTTTACAACAATATATTTTCTCTAATTTTAATATCAGGTCTATCCTGATTAAGTAGAATGACTTTGAATTATTTCTTCTTTTTCTATTGTCTATAAGATTTGGCATGTTTTTTGAAATTATCTTTTACTTTCATTTACAAATATTTGTTGTCTGTTTTTTGAGACTTTGGAAAAAAAATAAGTTAACTGATAACTCCATATTGAGTCTCAAAGTTAAAGCATTCTATAATAGACATACTCTTATATGACAATGTGAATGTTACTTTTTTTGCATTATTATTATTAATATTGCTTAATATTTCAGTGCAGTAATCATCTGATTTCTTTTCTGAATGTATTTCTCTTCTTTCATTCTTTAGAAGGTTTTTGTTTCTTGTCCTTATCCTAAACACTGTTATTGTTATTAAATATTAAGCCTTTTTAATTCTGTGAAGGCAATAAGTGGAAACCTAATAAACATATGTATATGTAAAAATAAAAAAAAGGAATATACTTTTTTTTGTTTGTTTATTATCTTTATCATTAAATCATAGCTGTGTACAATAGTGCAATCAAGGGGTATGATGTGCTGGTTTCATATACAATCTTAACTATTTTCATCAAACTGATTAACATAGCCTTCCTGGCAATTTCTCCGTTATTCTATGAAGACATTTGTATTCTGCATTTAGCAAGGTTCGCCTGTACCCTTCTAAGATGCACTGTAGGTGTGGCCCCACCAATTACCCTCCCTCCACCCCTAAACTGTAAGTAGATCTTTGATGCAGAACTTCTGGAGACATCTGTAGCCAAGTACACTCTTGAGAAAATGAAAGTCAAGTGATTGGTGGTGGTTTGCGGGATACTCTTGGTTAGGAAGCCAGTGAATCAGGAACACTGGTTGGAAGCAGCTATCCGCATAGGATGTGCTACATCTGTGTCTGGCTGTGTGGTACCGCCAAAGTATAACTAATGCCTCCTTCACTTCTGCCTTCCACATCTCATGATAGTTAGGCAATTGGTGAATTCTAACAAAGAACTATAAGTGGAATGGACTCCAGGAAATCTAGTTCCCAACATTACCAGTGTTGACGTAACACAATCCAGAGTTGCAACTCCAGCTCTAGATTTTATTGTTCGGCCACAGGCCTGTCTTCTTAGTTCAACCTCAATTATCTTTATAACAGCCAGAAATGATGGCAAAAAGGAAAGAACAAAAAATGAACATAATAGCTCGCGTGTGACTATCTGATAAACTTTACATACTTATAAATTGATGCCACCAATTTATTGGCAAGCAAAGTAAAATAAACTTCTTGTGCCAAAAAAATCATTTTTTATATCAGAAATAAAAATGGAATATATATAAAGAGTAAGAAATATCTAGAACCTGCCACACAAGGCCAATAGGAATATCTAATAATTAACAAAAATTGCTTTTAATTTCCCATTAATCACAAAACTGTTTAACAGTACATAAAAGTTTAACTTTACATATTAGAAATACATTTCATTTCACCCATAGAGTCACCACCTTTCGATATGGAAGAAGAAAAATTGTATTAACTGACTTAAAAGAAAAAACACTATCTGTTACACTCATACACTATTGCTTTAATGATAATTATGGAATTTTATCACCATAACATTTCTTTTCATTTAATCCCCAGTGTGGCACTGTTGACAGGTAGGGTCTTTAAGGAGTGATTAGATCATGAGAGTTCTACCCTTCTGAGTGGATTCATCTGTTCATAATGCATCAATGGGTTGACGGATTACTGAGTTATGGGAAGGGATACTGAAGGCTTTATAAGAGGAAGAAGAGAGACCCAAGTTGGCATGTTAGTTGGACCTTGCCCTCTGATGCCCTGCACTACCTTGGAGTGCTGCTGCAGAATACCCACTAAGGAGATGGCTCTCACTATCCCAGCCCTTCTAAGTATGAGAAATAAATTCTTTTCCTTTATAAATTAACCAGTTTCAGATATTCTGTTATAAACAACAGAAAACAGACTAGTCACCACCCGGCCCTAGAGGATGCGGATGGAATAGAATAGAAGTGGCCCGGGGGAGCATCAGGTAACACTAGAAAGGAGCACGCATTACGAGATCCTTCAGGGCATGCTGCTGTCTGTATAACATCTCTTATATTTTGGAACATGGCTTAGATGGAGGTGGTAAAAATTATTTTACCGTAAACCACAGGAGAAGTTCAACAATCTGTAATAAAGACCTCCATAAACCTCTACATGACACATAGTGGTTTGACATTTAGAAACTTTATTAGAGAATTTTTAAGTTCTGAGTTTGAAGTGATGATGCATTCCAGGCAGCGGGAGAGTTGTTTTGCTTGCTTCCTGGGGTTTGTTTCATTTCTACGTGGTTGTGCTGATATGAGGCTGTGGGAACAGGGCCCAGCCCAGATACCAGTCACTGATAAACAAAGATAGCTGAATGCAGCAACAGCCCAACTGGTGCTATTTTTCTTCTCTTTTATTTATTTTACATTCTGTGTGTGTTATGTTATGATCTTTCATCTCAGTAAGGTACTGAGTTTATAATTCCAAAAAGTCTTTTAACATTTTCCTGCAAAGTTGAATATTCAAAAAACTGTTGTAAGAACTAGCATTAACAGCTCACTTAGTTCTACGTCTGCTATGAAAATGATATGAAAAATCTTTCTTATGGTTGTTTGGAAAACCCACCTAGGGCAAAACATATATTTCTTTGAGGAAGTAGGGCATAGTTAATGGTATTATGCAGTCATGGAGGTGATTATGCACTGATAGGACAGTTTGAATTTGTAACAGCAATGTGAGTTCTGTTATTGAACTTTACAGTGTTTAAAGTAAACACCGATTGACTTATTTTCTTCTTGTATGGACTTTGCACTAAATAAAAATGAATTTCTTAAAGCATCTGCTTTCTAGAAATACTAGGAAAATTCCATTTGGAATCTGTTGATGATAATTCTTATTTTAACATTGTTTGCATGAGACTTTGCAAATCACAACATTTTCCAAATGGGTTTATGAACCTGACTTTTGCAGCCTTTCCCTCAGAGTTAATTGAAGAGGGTAGTTAGCACTGATTGAGTAACAGTAATGACTGTAAAGCATTCCTTCTGACACGAATCCGAAAGGTGGTGAAAGAAAACAGCAGTAACCTTAACAATTAAGTATAGTATGTTCTTTCATGATCACTCAGTGTTTTATTGGTCATTCCCGTTGCTCAAAATACTGTGCAGAAGTGATTTACACATTTGAAACTATGTTCTCTTTTAAAGTAGTCATTCACTAGGAAAATGAATATGTTCCTCCCTTTTGCTTCCCCAGAATTTTTACTTATTAGGTGTCCTTGCTGATAACTACATACAGTTCTGTGTCCTGGACTAATGCTTTCAACCATTTGTTTGTAAAAGATGGAAAAGGAAAATGAAAGAGTCTTAATGTAGCAGTGGATTCCCAGATGCACACTTGCTACACCAAAATTGAATGAACTATATTAGCAAAGAGTTTAAGTAAGTGCTGTAAAATAAGTATATGTTTTTCTTCTCACTGTGGTACGTAGAGTACTTTCGGTCTACCTAGAGGTTTCTGAGTTTATTAAGAAAATGTTTATCCTCATTATACTATATAATTCACACATCAGTGGAGTAACAGCATAGAAAGCAAATTACAAGTTACAAAAACATTAGTGTTAGTACTTTAATACAGCCGTGTTTGTTTGAGTATCTCAGGGGAAACCTGAAAGCTGAAACCTTCAACCAAGTTCTAGATAATGAGGAAACTGCCCTAGCTGTGTAAGGGGAAATAAAACAAAATCGTCCTCAAGCCCTCTGTGGCAAGAGAGATTGCCCACTATAGAGAGTGCCTCTGTAGGGCCAGGACAGGTGTTTAGGAAAGCAAGTCAAGTTCATTTGCTTTGGTATCTGTATATCAGGGTTTCATACCATTTAATTCAGCGACTAAGGGGACAGGAGAAAATTGTTAAAGGAGAATCTTTTGACAATTTTTTTTAAATAAAAATGAAACTTGCAGATAAACTTTGACCATACACAACAGAATCTGAATAATAGAAAATGAAACAAAGATAATAAATGAGTTATGGTTACTTTTTCAACTATACCTATGGTTTTTAAGCCATGAATGTTGTCACAGTGTCATGTAGGCTTTGTTTCCCTAATTTCTAATGATCAGTAACTATTTGAGATAAGAAGAATCTAACTTTTATTCTAGGTTATCAAAGAGCTTTTGAATCTTTCTGTAGGACTGACTCTAACTAATCAACTCCAAAGAGTTACTACAAGAGGACCCTGGTGAAAAAGAATAAGGAGCCAGAATTAGAAAAATCAATCACTGAGTTGCTAAGCAAGTGTAGTACTACAAACCTATATATTTACATATTATAATGGTTTTCAGTGTCTTGTTTTTACTTTTGTTCCCTCACAACTGTACCTGGGTGTGGTCCAGAGGCTACATGATGAGTTATGATGTCATTTCTCTGCCAGACAGTAGAATGTATACTTACGTACTCTTGTGTTTTAAGTTTTTCTTAGTTTTAATTTCTAATATGGTAAATACCAATATATATACAATCTGTGTGAAAGTAGCTTTTAAAAGGATCAATGATTTTGATTTTTTTAAGAATATAAAGGAGCTGGGTGGTGCCTGTGGCTCAAGGAGTAGGGCTCCGGCCCCATATACTGTAGGTGGCGGGTTCAAACCTGGCCCTGGCCAAAAACTAAAAAAAAAAAAAAAAAAAAAAAAGAATATAAAGGAGCTGTAAGACCAAATGTTTGAGACCCATTGGACTGTATGATCTATTACAAACATACACATAACTCACATAAAAACATACACTCCCATTAAATATATGCTTTCTTATGTTCTATAATTATTTCACTTGTGTTATTCTTCTCTCTGCCAGTAGGATTGGATATATATTATAAGGATAGCGAGAGTCATATCCTAGGCTGACAAAAATAGACTTAATGCATTAATTGATGAGGATGAAGCCCAACTCAGCACATTCGTATGCTTGTCCAGGTGTCCTGCATTGAAAGTCATAGGCCTCAGTCACGTACATGTGACTAAGAATTATCTGACCATTTTCTTAGTCAAAGATTAATGTTCTAACATGTAGTAGACACGGGTAATTTTATTAAATTTCTTCATTTTTCCATGATCTTTATGTCAAGATTGATCTTTTTTATATTCAAAAAGTAGTCATATCATTTTTTTTAATTCCATGCAGATACAACAGCCTACTCAGTCTCTTCTTACTTTGATAGTTTGCTATTTTAAATTAAAACGACTAATGAATAAAAACCATCTGTTTGAAATCTATTTTTTATCAAGTTGTGATTACTTACCATTATCATTCTGTGTAGAATCCTAGGATATTGCTAACCCTTTAATACATGATTTGTGTCACCTATTTTAAATAGGTAGTTTTTATTAATAATCTCTAGACTTTGTAATGTTTCTATCTGCTTTTAGTCATTTCATTTTTAAAAAATGTATTATGGGATATTTTGACCAGATTCCATATGATGAAAAAATTTTAATTCAAAGATTTTTCTGTCATTTTCCTCGTCCTTTTTAGATCATTCTTTTATTAAGATTCCTTGTTAGTATTTACTCTTTAACTTAGATTGTGAGTTTATTTGACTCGATGGTTGACGGTGAGGTAATATTAGGTAGCTTTGGAAACTATCTTCAGCCATTTGTTTTGTACAACGTCTGTGCCTTTTCTGAGCTCTGTTCTAAGCTCACCTTCCCCTTCCCTCCCTTTGTCTCTCTCTCGTATGCATTGTATTTTGTGGTATTAATTCTTGATAGAATTGTCCCTTAAAGATTTCTCTAGAAGATTTAAAGGCTGCGGTAGAGACTTTAACTTTCACGTAATATAGGAGCAATTATCTTGACTATACTCTCATATCCAAAAAGTTTGAAATTATGAAACTTACTGCTATTAAAACAGCTTCTTTATAGATATCACCACTTTTGAAACAATTACTTTTAGTTGTTGGTTTTACATGCTTTTATTCCAGTGATGGTGACATTAATCAGAATATTACTAAAACTTCTGTTATGGGATTACTTTAAAAGATCTATAATCGAACTCATAAGATGTCAGAGGAGCAAGAGAACAACTTTTGGGAAGGAGAGGAGGTATTGTGACAGTCTTCATTAAAAGGGGAAGAAATTTGAGCTAATTAATATTTTTTTTAAAGAGAGGTTAAGGTCAGAAAACGTTCCAGAGTTTATGCTTCAACCAGAGCACAGAAGTTGGAAAAAAATAATACATCATTGTGGCTGGGTTCATTGTATCTAGCACAATGTCTGGTACATGTGTAATAAGTGATTAAGAATTGTCACGCCTTCTCATACCATACACAAAAATTAATTCAAAATGGACCGTAGACCTAAATGGAAGAGCTAAAAGAAAATATGAGTTAACTTTCATGACTTTGGAGTAGGGAAAGCCTTCTTAGATGACACTAAAACATAAATGAGAAAAGAAAAATAGGTAAATTGCACTTCATCAAAATTTACGACGTTTGTATTTCATATGATGTGATTAAGAAAGTGAAAAGAAAATCCAGAGAATGGGAAAAAATATTTGCAAATCATGTATCTGATAAGGGGCTAGTATCTGGAATATGTATAAAAAAACTCTTAGAACTCAATATTTAAAAGGTAACACAATTTTTAAAATGGACAAACATATCTATATTATATCTCAGTGAAGTCTTTGAAAAGAAAGCAATGCTTGGAGCATTGGGAAAAAAATTTTTGTTGGGTATAATAGCAGATATCAACTCAGCTGGCATGATGGCACAAAAGTGAATGTAGGAAAATACATTTTATATTTTGAACACCTTTTAAGGAGCCAAAATATGTTTGTTTGTTTGTTTTGAGACAGAACCTCAAGCTGTCACCCTGGATAGAGTGCTATGGCATCATAGCTCATAGCAACCTCCAATTCCTGGGCTCAAGCGAGTCTCTTGCCTCTGCCTCCCAAGTAGCTGGGACTACAGGCACCTGCCACAATGCCCGGCCATTTTTTGGTTGTAGCCATCATTGTTGTTTGGCGGGCCTGGGCGGATTCAAACCCGCCAGCTCAGGTGTACATGGCTGGCGCCTTAGCCTGTTGAGCCACAGGCACCGAGCCCAAAATATGTTTTTTGAATAGTAATTTGACATTAGAAACTGCTAAAAATCAGTTTAGATGTACAGTTACACAAAGGCATGTATGTTTTTCAGACTTATTTAAGAGCAAAGAAATGGAAGCAAACAAAATAAACATCAATAAGAGACTTTGTATATGAAGTATAAATTTATCCAGTGCTATTTTTTTAAATGAGTTTGATCCATATGGGTTTATATAAAAAGATATCCAAGATATATAAATCATTGAAGAAATATTTTTTAGTATATAGGCATATATGCTATATACTAAAAAAGACATGTATGCTTGAAAATACACATTAAAATTTTCTGCACAAGAAGCTATTAAATAATGGTTACCTCTGGGAACTTGGAGTGAAGAACTAAAAGGATAAACTAATTTTTACTTTTATGTTCTTCTTTCTGGGTATAGATCTTGGATCTCTATCAAGTATACACATAACTTACTTCCCCCCCCCCCCCCGCCTTCTTCCTTTATTAAGGTAATTGTAGACTTACAGAGTTGTTTTAAAGAATTTCCATATATAGTTCACCTAGTTTTCCCTTTTGTTAATTTCTTACAGAGCCTATAGCATTTATTGAAACTAAGAAATTAATATTGGTACAGTATTGTTAACTGTAATTATAAATCTCATTCAACTTTTACCAGTTTTATTATCAATGCCCTTATTCTTTTCTGGGACCCAACCCAGGATCTTACATTAAATTTCATTGTCATGTGTTCTTAGTCTTTCATGACCTTGACATTCTCAAGACTATTAGTCATTTTGTAGAATATCCCTTTGGGTTTGGCTGGTGTTTTGTAACGATTAGATTGACATTATGCATTGTTGGAAGGATCAGGAAGAGGTGATGTGTCCTTCTCAGTTCATCATGCCTGGGAATACACAATGTTTGGATGTGTTACTGGTGATATTTACCTTGAGCATTTTGCTAAGGTGATGTATGCCAAGATCTTTAGCTGTTAACTTGTTCTTTTCCCCCTTGTATATATTTGGAGGAGACTTTGAGACTATGCCAATATCCTGTTTATGCTTAAACATTTTCCCGCAAATTTTGGAACCTATCGGTGGATTGTGCCTGCAACATATGTCAGTGATTTTCTATTTTTCTCATTCTGCAAGGAAGATTTGTCACTTCTCCCCAATGTATTTCCTTCCTTCCTTCCGTATGGACACATAGATACTTTTTTAATCTTTGTTTTATAATGCAGTACTGTCATTATTCTGTTGCTCAAGTTGTTCTAGCTTTGGCCATTGGGAGTTCTTTCATGTCATGTCCTCTCCTTTTTTTTTTTTTTTGAGGCCCTTAAGATGCTCCAGGTCAGTATTTTCTTTGCCCCAGCCCTGGAATCAACCAGTTCTCTAAGAAGGATTATAAAATCTATATGAAGATTGTTACAGTTACTTTCATTAAAAACTGTGTAAAAAACCATATTAGAACCCAATGTTGTGAATAGAGTTGGTGAAGACCCCTAGCTCAACAGTTTTGAACGTACATAGATCCCAATATTGACTAGGTAACAGTAAGTTTCTCTGGTGTGATTGATTTTTTTCCCCAGGTTTATTAGGGTATAATTACAAATAAAAATGATATATATTTAAGGTCTGTGATGTAATCATTTGATATATGTATACATTATAAATGATTAACCACAATCAAGTAAGGGAACAAATCCATCACCTCACAATTACCTTTTTTGTGTGAGGACACACTTAAGATCTCTGTTAGCAGAGTTCAAGTTATAGTACAGTATTATGAACTGCAGTTACCACACGGTACTGCAGAGTTTGTTAGATCCACAGAATTTGTTTTCCTAACTGAAAATGTATATTCTTTGAGTGACATCTTCCCTGCCCCACCTCCTAGTCCCTGGCAACCACTATTCTAGTCTTTGCTTCTGTGATTTTGACTTATTTTAGATTCCACATGTCAGTGAGATCATACAGTATTTGTCTTTCTGTGTCTGTTCACTCGCTTAGCATAACGTCCTCCAGGTTTATCCATAATGTCGCAAATGATGGCATCTCCTTTTATGGTTGAATAATATTCCATTGTATGTACTTACCTTATTTTTTTAACCATATATCTGTCAGTGGGCATTAGTTTGTGAGCATTTCTTAGCTCTTGTGAATACTGCTGAAATGAAGCATGAGAGTGCCTCGGAGCCCATAGCTCAGCGGTTAGGGTGCCGGCCCCATGCACCAGGGCTGGTGGGTTCAAACGTGGCCTAAGCCTGCTAAACAAACAAACAAAAAAGAAAATAGCCAGCATTGTGGAGGGCGCCTGTAGTCCCAGCTACTAGGGAGGCTGAGGCAAGAGAAACACTTGAGTCCAAGAGTTTGAGGTTGCTGTGAGCTGTGACGCCATGGCACTCTACCAAGAATGACATAGTGAAACTGTGTCTCAAAAAAAAAGAAAAAGAACATGATAATGTATATAAAGACTGCCCACAGCAGCGCCTAGGGCTCACAGGAGTAGGGCACTGGACCCATATACCGGAGGTGGTGGGTCAAACCTGGCCCTGGCCAAAAACTACAAAAAAAAAAAAAAAAAAAACTGGGTGGTGCCTATGGCTCAAAGGAGTAGGGCGCCATCCCCATATGCCAGAGGTGGCGGGTTCAAACCCAGCCCCCGCCAAAAACTGCAAAAAAAAAAGACTGCCCCAAAAATATTCAGTCATGCAATATGAAAAATAATAATAGCAGAGGCTAGATACTTTCCAGACAGCCCTGGTATATCTCTCTGACATACTGATTTCATGTATTTGGGATATACTCCGAAGTGGGATTCCTGTATTGTTTGGTCATTCTATTTTTAATTTTTTTGAGAGGTCTTTGTAATGTTTTTCACAATGTCTGTACCAATATAATTGATTTTCAAATTCAAATAAATAGTCTGTAGCAAGTAAGCAAGCTCTCCACTCTACTGCTCTTTTTCCTAATTAAAACTAGGCCTGACTTAAATGTAGTGAGACTAATTTTCACGGTTGGTTATAACTTGGCCAGGAACTAGGAGTTCCTAAAATGTTCTGAGAATGTTCGCAGAATAATTTTTAGTGGGAGGGCTTCCTTCTTGTTTAAAAAAAAAAACCCATTATCCTTAAAAGCACACCTCAGTTGAAAGAAAGAATACTGACTTTTCTTACTTCTGAAGATGTAAGTTTTCCTGTCCCTACTTGTGGAGTATAGTAGAATATTCTTAAGGATTTTGAAAATTTTTTCATTAAAAATATTTAAATAACTTTTATGTTCCTTCCTCTCTTTGGCTTACAAAAAGAAAAAGGATGTGTTTGCATTGAAGTCTGGCAATGATTAACTTTCTAAGCTAAGTTTAAAGAATACAGAGAAAAATAACCCATGCATATTAAATTCAGAGGTAATGTGTGATAGATTTATAAAAACCAGTGATCATGGCTTCCCTCCCCCCTTTCCATTCTAGTGAAAAAAAAATTTCTTACTTACTGCTATATAGAGTTAATATAAAAACACCATTTCCTGAAATATTTCCAAATTTCCTTTTACTTAAGAAATTCTTATTTTAATTTTCTGTATGGTCACATCTTGATTGTTTTCATTTTCCTTTCTCTTTTTCTGTCTGAGTTTGTAGTTCCTAATAGGAGGAAAAGAGGTCTACTATTTGGAATTTTCTTTGATTTATCCTTGATTTACATGGCAAATAGAAAGCAGCTGTCTATTTAAGCATCTAATTCTTGAAACCATAGTCCCCTCAAGCGTCATCTGGAAATAATGTAGCTTGTAAAACAAAGCTAAGAAGAAAAGGCAATGTTTGTTTTATGTGGGATGAATGATTTCTGTTGGGGTCCTTTAATTCAGCTATTACGAGGGTTATTAAAAAGCAGTATTACTAAACAGGCTTAAATGAAAAGAATTTTTTTGAGCTGATATCTTATTATTACAGTTGATTATAGTCAAAGCTGCAAATGTTTTATAAATGGCACTTTAGTTTCTCCAAATAAGACCCTCAAAATGACTAATCCTAGTCATTGTGTGAGTGGAAATGCAACTGTTTCCTTGGTTCATTTAATTTCTGAAAACAAGTTGTATTTGAGAATTCAGCTCTGTCAGTTTTTCTGGAAATTTCATGGATTTCTGAAAAATTCTTAAGAATCTTTACAGGAATATTTTAGGATCACCTTATAAATGCAGAGAATGAACATGAAAAGCATCAGAGTTTTTCTAGAGTTATTATTAGAAAATTTAAGGAACAAGAACCCTAAATTGTTTCTTAATATATTCATAAATTCTTTGAGTTTCTGCAATATGAATTTGAGATCTTGGGAATTGAGAAGTGGTATACTTTGGAAAGTAGAACAACCAGTTAACTTGTGTTTTGGTGGTTGTTGGAGGCCAGTCTATGATTGGAGAGTATTGGTTTTCTTGATTTATTTGTTAACACAACAAAGCAGTTATTTTTGGATAGTTGACATTTAAGAATAAACATTCAATCCTCAAATGTACCTGGAGTCACAGAAATGGAATTCCTTATGTTTGTTTAATAATCAATAGGGCAGGCATGTTTCGTTCTTTTCACACATTTGAGTCACTTGCAGTCTCTCTCCTAGTATGTTGTGTGATCTCCCTTGTGTAATTTGCTGGACGTCATAAAGAGTGTTGCTCAGTGTTGCGTGAACGGAGACGCGAGGGACAGTAGCTTTGCCCCAGGTGTAGAGACTCGTACCTATAATTATTAGGGGAAATACAAGAAACAGACTACACACTCTCCAGGTGGCGTGTAGCAAATTGTCTTTATTCTGGG
>CAUYON010161484.1:0-22192 GCA_963573935.1 Arctocebus calabarensis | reverse complement strand
ATGGAGACTTTACCTCTTACATGTTTACATGGATGGAGCTGGAACATATTCTTCTTAGCAAAGTATCTCAAGAATGGAAGAAAAAGTATCCAATGTACTCAGCCCTACTATGAAACCAATTTATAGCTTTTGTATGAAAGCTATAACCCAATTATAACCCAAGAAGGGGAAAAGGGAAAGGGAGGGGAGGGCAGGGAGAGGGAGAGGAAGGTGAGCGAGGGTAGGGTAGGTGGGAGGATGGGTGGAGGGAGGATATTGGTGGGACCAAACCTACAGTGCATCTTACAAGAGTACATATGAGACATAAGTACATATGAGTACATATGAGTACATAAGTGTAGAATATAAATGTCTAACACAATAACTAAGAAAATGCCGTGAAGGCTATGTTAACCAGTTTGATGAAAATATTTCAAATTGTATATAAAACCAGCACATTTTACCCCATGATTGCATTAATGTACACAGCTATGATTTAATTTTTAAAAAAAAGTGTCCTTTTAGGTTGGGCTGTTTCTTTTGACCTAAGTTTCTCTTCAACCATGTCTAGAGAGTGGATCCACCTGTCATTTGACACTGAACTTACAGGAAATTCCAGGCAGTGTGTTGTTTGCTGGGTTGACTGTGGTTTATAATTAGAATGGACCATGTTTCTTTTAACACTTTATATACCTAACTTGCAGACTCTTTTTTTCTTGCACTAGCTCATACAACTTATAAAAATGGAATCACATTAAACGTCATTATTTTTCAACTCCCTGTTTACCTAATAGCTCATGTCATTCTTTCCAAATCCATACAATTTAGTTTTTAACATTTCATAAGAATATCAATAAAATTATAGCTGAGAGTTTCTCAAACACACAACCTCAATACAGAGATCAAGGACTAACCTAATTTGCTTTAACACAATAATAAAATCCATAATGTGGATAAGAATCTAGGGTAAACCATTGTTTTAAACTTTATTAATGTGCCATTGTGACCAGCGTGGGGGAAAACAGCCTTAAATCCGAGTGGGGAGAGGATAACTTGCTACAGCCTCTGTTTTTGGAGGAGGGACAATTTTTCAATATCTACTAAAATTTAAAATACACATATGATTGACTTAAAGAAGATGTAAATATCTTCTTCTAGGAATGTAAACTATATACATAAAATCAACAGTACATAAAAGAGTATTTTAGCAGAATAGACATTGACTGTAGTAATAAAGCACAGGGCTGGGGGACCCTAAATGTTTATCAATAGTAGACTAGTTAAATAAATTATGGTGACAAACTATGAGGTGTCTGCCACTGTTAAAGAGCACATCTACATAAACAGGTATGAAATAATTTCTAAGTGTGGTGTTGATTAAAGAAAAAAAAACAGGGCAGCGCCTGTGGCTCAGTGAGTAGGGTGCCAGCCCCATATACTGAGGGTGGAGGGGTTCAAACCCGGCTCTGGCCGAACTGCAACAGAAAAATAGCCGGGCATTGTGGCGGGTGCCTATAGTCCCAGCTACTCGGGAGGATGAGGCAATAGAATTGCCTAAGCCCAAGAGCTGGGGGTTGCTGTGAGTTGTGACGCCACAGCACTCTACCGAGGGCAACAAAGTGAGACTCTGTCTCTAAAAAAAAAAACAAACAAACAAGCAAAATGAATATTATAGTGTGTTTTCTAGGCTATCATTTGCAAAGGGGAAGACGTATACTTATCACTGAATATGTGAATAAAATATGGCTGAAAGGATACACAATAAATTGGGGGGAAAACTGGGATGATATTTCAGGCACCTATTGTTATATTAAAAACCACCCCAAACTGCGGCTTAAAACACAGTTCTGGGAGTTGGCTGAGTTTCGCTGGGCACTTAGCTAAGGCTGCAGTCATCTGGAAGCTCCCCTGAACCGCATGTCCAAGAAGGCTCAGTCACATGGTGACAGCTGATGCTGGGAGCACAGCTGGGCTGTCAACCGGAACACCCACCTGTGTCTTTCCATGTGATTTCTCCCCACTTGGGGACTGGGTTTCAAGAGGGAGTGTCCTGATCGCCAGTGTTCCAGGAATCCCAGGTGGAAGCTGGGAGGCATCTCATGACCTAGCTTTGGAAGTCCCAAAATATTACTTTCATTTCATTCTATTGCTACAGCAAGTCACTAAGCCAACCCAGATACAAAGGGAAGGAAATTAGATTCTGCCTCTGCATGGGAAGAGGAAGAGAAATGTCAAGGTCACTTTGCAGATGAACATGTGGGATAGGAAATACTATTACTTTTTTCTTTGGAAAATACAATCTATCTTCCACCGGTGGGGGTGGGGGGGTAGCATTTACTGTTCACTGTTCAGTCTTCAATATTGCTTGCATTTTTGTCCAAATTGACGTCCAGGTGGACTCCAAGACTTTAGATCAAGCATTTTTATATACTCACTCACTTGTGGCTGGTTAGTAAGCTCATCCTTCCCTACTGGCAAGTTCTCAGTGGGTCCCCAAGGGTAACACTCTGTCACCATCATCAATTACTGGCAGGTTCTAAATTTTCCTGACTTACTTGCATATTTTCACTGTTTTATAGACCCACACATCGAACTTTTTCTTTTTAACCACCAATCCACATTCCAGTTAAAAACTGTAATTTTGAAATAATTACAGTTGAAAGAGATAAACAAAGACTGACAGTAAAACCACAAAAACAAGAGTTTTCAGAGGTTATCAGAGAACCGTGGTAGGAAGTGAAACTAAGCATGGTCATGTATTTCTGAACAAAATATTTGATTTAATGCATTGTGGCAGGGAGTAAATTGCTTTGTGGAAGTTCTGTGTGTGACAGAGATCAGATGCCTTCTTAAAAAAGTTTGGTGAATTGGCAAATTCGTGTTTCAAAAATCTAGCTGCTCAAGCCATGATCCTGCCGTGTAATCAGTTTTCACAGCAGTTTAGGCCACACTTTTGATCTGACTACCGACCAAATGCCACCAGGTTCTTTGATAAAAAAAGTATCAAACATTTCAACCATTTAGAGCACATAAAAAGCAAAATAAAACAAAACAAAGCCAGAAGTTTGGGTGACATGGAAAAATAGGAACCTGCTAGTTTTGCTTGCAAATATGTGTTTCAAAACCCTTCAAGATTTCCAAAATTCCCAAAGAATGTCTCCCTAAACATTTGGGTAAAAATGGAACCATGTGGCTTCCCTTGCCCTGGTGAGGAGGTAGAGGCTCAATAGAGAGGGTTGGGAAAGAAAAGAGAGAAGCTGCAGGAATGGGGCTGGACATTCTGCTCTGCATTGGAGGACCCTGTCTGTGGGTGCCATCACCCCCAAATCCTAAGATGATCAACAAAATCAGAAAAGTTCTGGATGGCAAGATCAAGGGTCCTAAGGAAAGTGGTTCATGGGTGGAACTCTGTATCCAGGTTGAGGTGAGAATGCACGGCTCCTGACTCTGCTGGGGAAACCCAGGGGCTAGGCCTGTGCCGGTGTCAGCTCAAGGCAGTATTTTCCTACATGACAAGCCTGGTCTTTGGGGCTAGCGCAGTGAAAACAGGCAAATGTCATAGTGGGGTGACTGCAGTCCGAAAACCATACCCTGCCTGGCTCTGTATCAGACAGCCAAGATTTCAGACCTGCAGGGAGTATAAACAAGGATGGGGGAGGGAATGCCTGTTGCCACTTGCTCCCACACCCCCAGGACATGTGGCACGAGGATCAACATGCACAGTAAAGGCCAAGGACAGATGTGGAATTTTTTTTTTTTTTTGAGACAGAGTCTCAGTATGTCGCCCTCAGTAGAGTGCCATGGCATTACAGCTCACAGCAACCTCAAACTCTTGGGCTTTAGTGATTCTCTTGCCTTAGCCTCCCAAGGAGCTGGGACTCAGGCACCTGCCACAATGCCCGGCTATTTTTTTGTTGCAGTTGTCATTGTTGTTTAGCAGGCCCAGGCTGGATTTGAACCAGCCAGCCTCAGTGTATGTGGCCGGCGCCCTACCCACTGAGCAGCTACAGGCGCTGAGCCAAGATGTGGAATCTTGAATCAAAGAGCTGACTCCCTATTCCAAAGAACATCAGGTACTCATAAGCCATTTAGGGAGAATCTCTGGTGACTTTCTATTATAGCTGTATGATGGTCATACCGAAAACCAACACTGGCCCCTCATGCTTCAGATTTTACTCTGATTCCAGAAGAACAAGAACACCTGGGGTGGGATCGTGGCTGCCTGGATTCTGTGCCTTTGCACCCTCCTCTTGCTTGAACTTCTCAACATTCTGGTGAAGGGTAGTGACTCTGATTTACAGTTGATTAATGTCAGAACAAGAAAGTAGGTTGTTTGATGTAGTGGCAATACAGGAGGACAATTTGTTTTCCTAAACTGTTTTCAAACTATTCGTCCGTGAAGGGCATGAACTCATGGGCAAGAGATCTACCTGCTTTGTTGGCGGGGGGTGGGGGGGGACGCGGGGATTGGAGGTTTTCAATAGAGACAGAGTCTTACTATGTTACCCAGGCTGTTCTCGAACTACTGGCTTCAAGTGATCCTGTCACAGCTGAGATTACAGGAGTGAGCCACCTGCCTGAATTCTTGAGCTAGGCTAGTGTCTGCTGAGGGCCAGCTGGACAGGCAGATCTCAGAGTGTTCTGAAAACCTTTAGATTTCCCCCTCTGACGGCTGTGGTTGGATATTTGTCCCCTGGAAACCTCACGCTGAAGTTTGATCCCCGGTGTTGAAGGTGAGGCCTAGAGGGATGTGTTTGGGTCAAGGAGGTGGGTCCCTCATGAATAGATTAATGCTCTCCTTCAAGGGTAAGTTCTTGATTAGTTCCAAGAAGTTCTGGTTGCTGAACCTGGCACCTCCCCGTCCTGTGCCAGGGTCCTAGCCAACCCTGTACTTTCTAGCTATTAGAATTCAGAGCCAAATAAATCTTTTTTCTTTAAAAACTACACAGCCTCTGGTATTCCTTTATAGCAACTTGAAACACATAAAGATGCTGACTGAACTGAACATTACCTTTGTGGGGCTGGAATTTAGGTCACTGCCACTGCCATGTCCAGCAAATGATAAGGTAGGTCTCTCCTGGATGAGCTGCCTCTGCGTTGGGCCGTGGCTTGCTTCTGCACTGGAGAGTGTAAGCACGTGTGTGTTAGTTACCTACTGCAGCACAGAAGCCACAAACTTAGAGGCTTCAAAGCACATCCATTTACGGGCTCACAGTTCTGTAGGTCAGATGTCTGTCTGTATTATGTCTGTATTAAAGGTTCAAGGAAGAACCTGTTCCCAAGCTCCTTCAGCGTGTTGGCAGAATGCAGTCACATGCATGAGTCCCGAATGCCAGACGTCACCCCTACAGCCCTTCTCACACGGGTCTCTCTGCCTTCAAAATGGTGACAGCACTGCAAGGTTGGTCAAGTTCTCTGGCCGAAAGTCTCTGTAACTTCCCCTTTCTGCCTTACTCTTCTGCCACAACCACCATTGAAAGTTCCCTAGTTTTAAAGATCCACGTGACCAAATTACACCTACCTGGCAATCCCTTTCTGGGTTAACTGTTCAACACAACGTTACACCATCACAGAACGAGATCGTCACACAGCCTCAGGGACATGGGTGTAGAATCTTCCTGCAGGGGAGGGCATTTTCAGAATTTTCTCTGCCACACTCTGGATCTGCTGCTGAGATCCAAAGAGAGGAACTAAAGGACAAGTGTCTCTGACAAGACTAATCCACTGGGCATGTCCGTCCCGGCTCCATCAACATTGCCAAGAACGTTAAGGTGACAGCTCTGCAGTGGGACCCAGCAGCCTTACCACGTCAGACGCGGCCACAGTTCTTCACGTGTCATCTGGGGACACGCAGTGCCCAGCACTCGTTAGAAATGCACATTTCTACTAAATTAGAAACTCTGGGCTGGGGCCAGCATCTGTGTTTTAGCCAGTCTCTGGGTGACTCTGATGCTCGCTCAAGTTTGAAAAATATTTCTCTCAGGTAAGTCCCCCGTTTCCTGTCACTGCAAAGGAAGACATTTTGGTAATTGTGCACGTGGCTGCCTTTACCTCCTCCTCTGGGAAGGTGGAAACCGCACACCTGAACCACACTCCAGAAAAGCCACCCACTCAGCTGTTTTTGTTTGTAATGTCCAGGTTTCCTATTTCCTTGTGGTTTTGTATCCTCAAAGGAACAGAAACAGAAAAAACGCAAGGCCTTCAAAAGGCCTCCTGAAGGCTTGGAATAGAGTGGAGATGTGCCTCTATGATGTTTAGGTGAGGAAGTGTGTCGCCTGGGGGAACATGAAGCACCCGCCCCCCCTTGACTTGCCAGGCCTCGCCAGAGCTTGCTAAGAGCCCCACATGGAGCTTAAGACCCTGTCTTGAGCCAGAAATGTGGGAGAGAAGAGAACAGCCGCCTTCATTCAGCAGGGCTGTTTCCTCCAAGGGGAGCCATGCTCTCTTCAGCCTACTGGGTAGTTGTCTGTGGCACTGACGTGGATATAAGACATTGGCCACCCAGCACCTGCGTGCCTTGATGCCACCAAGACACTTCAAGACACTGCTCTGCTGACAGCCACAGGAGCTCCCAGGCAGGATGTAGAACTGGTGTCCTTTGCTTCCCCCTGAGCCAGAGAGACTGGCTCAAAGGGACAGGAGTAAGACCTCACAGATGTCCACGTGATTTGAGCTGAGGTCTTAAACAGCTGCCACGCCTTTCTGCACCTGGTGAAATATGAGTGAGAGCCAGACGAGTCTTCTTTCCGCCACCCCTCGGAGAGAGTCTACCAGCTCCACACGGGAGATCAGCTCCCCCAGGCAGAGCTGTAGCTCTGAGAGGTTTGGGGAAGGCTCTTAGTTCAGAGCCTTCTTAGTCAGAGGCCCGAAGCCGCATCACAACTGCTCCTGCCATCTGGTGCTTTCTTTCTGCCCCTCCAATGGCCTCCGCGTACTAATCCATTTGGTTCCCTTCACGGTAGACCAAAGAGTTATAGAACTTTGGAGTAATGCTTTCTTGCCCCCTTGGTAACTCTAGAAAGCCCACCAATAATTTCATTAAAATTAGAAGGATTTTGGATAATAGAGCATTCTGCAATACTAAATGAGGCCCATAAAACATCAAGCACAGAAGGGTCCTTGAAGACCAACAGCCAGCCAGCCATATTGACACTGAGTAAAAAATGTTAGGAATTAAACAAAGGCTAAAGTGTAATATAATGTGTGTAACCAAATAGTAAATATATAATATAATATTCACATCTTACAAAACTACACACACATTTAAGGATAAATATCTTTCACACTGATACAGTAGTAGCCTGCTGGGGAGAAAGGGATGAGTGCTGGAAATTGAGAAGGAAGGAGGGAAGGGAAGAAGGAGTGGATGAAGTCAGGGAGGGAGGCAGGAAGAAGAGGGGAGGATAATGGAATAGCAGACCATATCTTTTGTGGGTTTTTTGAGACAGATTCCCACTTTGTTGCCCTCAGTAGAGTGGTCATAATGTCGTAGCTCACAGCAACCTCAAACTTTTGAGTTCCAGTGATCCTCTTGCCTCAGCCTCCCGAGTAGCTGGGACTATTGCATCCACCACAACACCCGGTTATTTTTTAGAGATGAGGTTTAACTCTAGCTCAGGCTGGTCTTGAACTCCTGAGTTCAGGCAGTCCATCTGCCTTGGCCTCCCAGAGTCCTAGGATTATAGGTGTGAGCTGCCATGCCTGGCCCAGTAGACCATATCTTAAAGTATATGAGTAACTTTACCTTCTGGACCCAAAGTTCCAGAATACAAGTTAAAAAGGGGAAGTAAGTCGTTGTCTAATCCTCTCATTTTATGGATGGAGAAACTGAGGCTCAAAAATTTAAGAGCTTGGCACTGGGGTTTTATTGCTACTCAGTGGTAGAAACTAGGCATTTGATTCCTAATTTATTACTCAAGCTGCCACACATGTACTTATAATGCCTCAGTGCTTTTTTTTTTTTTCTTGAGATAGAGTCTCACTTTGTCACCCAAGATAGAGTGCAATGGAGTCATCATAGCTCACTGCAGTCTCAAGCTCCTGGGATCAAGCAGTCCTCCTGCCTCAGCCTCCTGAGTAGCTGAGACCATGGGTGTGCACCACCACACTCAGCCTCTTTCCCCTCTAAGGAGTAATTCATCTCAGTGTAGTTTTAACTAAGAGGTTAATCATTGCTTGCCCAACCCATGACCCGTCCTCAGAGAAGCCACCTCCCCCCAGAGAAGTCTTGCTCATCCTGGCTTGGTTCCTCTTGCCTGACTGGCCTGAGGTGGGGATCTGATAAAGAGTAGCCCTTCCATAGCCAGGGTATGGGGGGCCAAGCGTCTTGCTTTGCCTGGGATTAGTGCAGGTTGGGGATGTGGGGTCCAGGACATAAGGCTTCTCAATGCTAAACTACTAAAGTCCTGAGCCACCTGGGACAAGTTGGTCAGCTGAGCAGGAAGAGACTTATGTGTGGCCAGGTTTAAGTGTACAGCACAGGCAATCAGATCCTCATTTAGAAACAGGGACTCTAACAAACTGAAGCTATTGGCTGAAATGGAAGTCATGGTATAAAAAGATGGTAAACAGCTGCCATATTGGTCAGATATAAACAAAACTTAAGAGTAGAAACTTTAAATAATGGACTCTGTTGACTGAAAGAAGAAAAAGGCCTATCTTAGTTCAGGAAAAAGCAGAGACTTGCCCCAAGAGAAAGTGCAGCTGACAGCATAAAATTCTCACTCGGATCTTCAAATAGCCCTGAGCATGGTCTCAGCCTTCCTCCCTGGCCTGTTTGTGCACACCTCACAGCACATCCCTCCTCCCTGGAACTACCTTCCTTGGCTTTCTGTGCCTGTGATCAAATGAATCTGAACAGCATCTTCCTTAAAACCACCGTGGCCAAGTTCAGATCCTTGGCAGAGACTCTTTCCAGATGCTGCTGTTTGCTGTTACTGCTGTTTCTCTTTCATTGCCAAGGAGAGAGTCACAGCAGAAGACGTCTCTCTTCATGCCACAGTAAACTTGTCCTGTCCACTTGGACTTTAAGCACGTGCTGGTCTCTAGACACTAAGGGCAAACCCCCTTCCTCGTTGCCCTCCCTGACCGCCTTCTGCACCAACTTCTTGGCAACCCTGTTTTGCACGCTGTGCTCCTTTACCTCCCTTCCTGCGCAATCCCTGAGGTCCTCCCACCTTCCCACCCCTTGAGAATGGCATTGGCCCTGACCCCCAAGGCCCACCAAGCAGCCAGGTCCAGTGAACTTTTCCAGTCCTTCCTCCGGGACATCTCTGTAACTTCTTACGCTGTCTACTGCACATTCTGGAACTCAGCTCCTTCGCCTGTCAAGGCCAGAACTCACTGCTTTTCTTTCCCTCTTCAGCCCATTAGACTCTTTCCCTCTCCTCCACTGGTCCCGCCCCCACTTGCTAAAGGTGCACACTCCCAAGGGAGGCTTCTGGGTTTCTTATTCTTCTGGATTTTTTTATTCTTCCCACACTATCTCCAAAAGCCCACCTGTCAGAGGCTCTGGACAGTGAATTTGAAGTCAGTGGGGACACATTTTTGCATATGTGTATGTAGCCTTTTGTAAAGTGTCTGTGTGAACTTGGTTTTCACTGGTTAGTAAACAGGGGCACCCGGGACTTGTCTGTCCCATGCCTTTGTTTGGCTGGCAGGAGTCAGCTAGGGAGTACCCTGTGCAGATGCAGACGAGAAGGGCTGCAGAAATGCAGGGAATGGCTTGGCGTCTGCAGCACAGCGGTTACAGCCAGCCCAGGCCGGCTAAACAATGACAACTGTAACAAAAAATAGCCGGGCATTGTGATGGGTGCCTGTAGTTTCAGCTACTCGGGAGGCTGAGGCAAGAGAATCACTTAAGCCCAAGATTTTGAGGTGGCTGTGAACTGTGACATCATGGCACTCTACCGAGGGTGACATAATGAGACTCTGTCTCAAAAAAAAAAAAAAACCCACAGAAATGCAGGACATGGGTGACTGGTTAACTCTTTACCTCTGTCCCACACAGGACAGCACCCTGCCCTAGTGTTCCTGACCCAGCACAGTGAGACCCTCTCTGACCTAGCCACCAACCGAGGAAGCCAGAAGGCTGATCAACAGAGTCTCATTCTGTCACCCTGGGTAGAGTGCTGTGGTGTCATCATAGCTCACAGCAACTCAAACTCTTGGGTTCAAGAGATCCTCTTGCCTCAGCCTCCTGAGTAGCCAGGACTATGGGCACCTGCCGTAATTCCCAGCTAGTTTTTCTATTTTTAGTAGAGATGGGGTCTTGCGCTTGCTCAGGCTGGTCTCCAACTCCTGAGCACACACCATCCACCTGTTTTAGCCTTCCAGACTGTTAGGATTACAGGCCTGAGCCTCCATGCCTGACTGGATTGGCTTTTTCTGAGTCAGATCTAGAATAGCCTTTATTTTAGGCAAGTCGAGTACTAATCTGGAGGTGTGGGCTTTCTGGTACTCTCGTCAAAGCTCTTGGTGTCCATGAGGGCTTTTCACTCCAGGTGTTCAAAATGCAAGCCTCTCCCCACTCCGTGTGAGATCCAGTGTCAGGCTCCAGCTGCCTGGTAATCTTCTTCCCTTGGTAGTTTGTGCTTAGACCAGCCTGTGGTGTCTCACCCGGCTCACGCACAGCTTAGTATTCAGCCAAAGACTCGAGAGGAACCCTCTGGCCTGGAATGCTTCTCAGCGTAGTTTCTCCCTCCGAAGTGTTCTGCCTCTGCCTTCCCAGACTCCAGTATCCCGGGTCTCCAGCTCAGCAGGACCTCCGCACTGTTTGGACTTCCCTCCCTGCATTGGCACCCAGCCAAGGGCTCTGGCAGAAATTCTGGTTGAATCCAAGGCTCCCCTGTTTGTTTCCTTTAGCTCTGAGTGAACAGCCCTGTGCTGCCCACTGTCTCACACCTGAAGCCAGTGATTTAATCTCTCTTACCCAGTTTTCTAGTTTATCCTGGTGTGCAGGATAGCTAGCCAGTACAAGTTGCACTGTCATGGGTGGAAACAGAAGAGCCAGTCATCTCTTTTTCTTTAGAACAGGGGTGAGCTGACTTTTCCTTAAAGAGCCAGATAGGAAATATTTTAGGTTTGCAGGCAACACTATTTCTGTTGCAACCATTCAACTCTACCACTGTAGCACATAGACAGTATCTAAGCAAATAAGCACGGTTAAGTTCAAGTGAAACTTTATTTACAAAAATGGGCAACTCAAGTGGCTAGCAAGTTCATGCTGGCTGTTGGCAGAAGGCCTCAGTTTCTTTCTGTGTAGACCCCCACATGGCTGCTTGGGTATTTTCAGTGTGATGGCTGGCTTCCCTCAGCGCAGAAGATTTAAGACAGAACATGGGGGAAGCTGCAGTGCTTTTTCGGATTGGTCTTGAAGTCATAGTCCATCCCTTCTGCCATTTTCTATTTGTTAGACCTACAGGCCACGGTTCACCAATCCCTGATCTACCCTTGTTCTTCTTCCCCCTATGACACTGACTTTTTCAAGACTCCAGATATCTTACAGAATGGCCCAAATTCTAGATTCATCTTATTATTTTCTCAAGGTATCACATAATGTATTCCTTTATCCCTGTTTTCTATAAATTGATTTTTAAGTCAAGAGACTTCATGAGAATTAGAATACTCATGAAGAAGTATTCTATACTCATGAAGAAGTACTTTTTCTTGCCCAAAAGTATTTAATTAGAATTAAATACTTTTGGGCAAGAATAACATCTTAAATAATGTTGGGAATATTAACTTTTGAAACAGCATCATGACAGTTAGTTCACCTGGGCTTTGATCAATCACAGATTAATTTATTCACCCACCCACCATTCATCCATGGAGGGCTTATGATGCACTCACCTCTGCCAGGCATGGTGCTGTAATAAGGAATACAGTGATGTGTATTCCTCAGTGGAGTGCGGATGGGATTGTGGGTGACACAGAAGCACAGTGTTAGAAAAGCCAATGTCTCGCTCTGTCTTTTGGGGGGAAGGGAAGGGGTTCACTTTATCTGTAATACTTTGCACTTGTAAAAATGTAAATTCACTGGCCCCTCACATTCACTGAAATAAAATCTCTTGTTGAAGCCCAGAAATCTGCATTGTAACCAGTTTCACTATGATAACAGATCGAGACACTGAAAACAGATGTGATAAAAATCAACTCCTGGCTCGGCGCCTGTGGCTCAACGGGCTAAGGCGCCAGCCACGTACACCTGAGCTGGCGGGTTCGAATCCAGCCCCTGGACCCGCCAAACAACAATGACGGCTGCAACCAAAAAATGGCCGGGCGTTGTGGCAGACACATGTGGTCCCAGCGACTTGGGAGGCAGAGGCAAGAGACTCGCTTAAGCCCAGGAATTGGAGGTTGCTGTGAGCTGTGATGCCACAGAACTCTGTCCAGGGTGATAGCTTGAGGCTCTGTCTCAAAAAAAAAAGTCAACTCCTAAGGTGGAAGCCATCTCTCTGGGAAGGGGCTGCATCTCCCTCTGTCTACCATGTAGATATGCCTCATTGGCCAGGGGACAGGCAGCACCTCAGTTATAAGAGAAAAAACAGCGAGGGTTCAGGGACAGTGGAGGTTTTTAAACACATCCATAAATTCTTCATGACACCTCCCTTCAAAGGGTAAAGTTTTTCCCTTTGAATGTGGGCTAGACTTAGCAACTCACTTCTAACAAATAGAACACAGCAGAAGTGGTGGACTGTGCCCTCAAGACTGATCCTACAGAGCACTGTGGCTTCACCTTTGCTCTGTCCTCAATTTCCTGCTCTGAGAGAAGCCAGGCATCATGTTGTGATGATGGGGGTCCACGTGGGAAGGAACTAAAACCCTCTGTCAACAGCCAGCATGAATGCGCCAGCTGTTTGTCAGTCCAGTGTGGCTGCTAATAGCAGAGATACCATAGACTGAGTGGCTTATAAAGAACACGAATTGATTTCTCACAGTTCCGAAGGCTGGGCAGTCCAAGAACAAGGCACTGGAAGATTCAGTGTCTGGTGAGGACCCACTTCTTCATGGATAGCCATCATTTCACTGTGTCCTCAATAGTGGAAGGGGTGAGGGAGCTCTTTGGGGTCTCTTCTATAAAGGCACTTGTCAACCATGAAGGATCTACCCTCATGACCTCATCAGCTCCCAAGAACCCCACTTCCAAATATCAGCACATTGTGGACTGGGTTTCAACATATGAATAGAGGGGTGACTCAAACATTCAGTTGACAACAGTGACTATCTTGCAAGTGGATTTTCCAGCCCTAGTCATGCCTTCTGAGAACTGCAGCCCTGCAGCCATCTTGACCCAATCTCATAAGAGGACCCTCCACCCAGGTAAGCCGTTCCTGAGCTCCTGATTCACAGAAACATGTGAGATAATTCATGTTTATTATTCTTCCAAGTCCTTCATTTGGGGATAGTTTGTTCTGCAACAATAGAGAACAGATGCGAGGACTTTGCACGTAGTTTTAGGGTTACTGCTGGGACTGCTTCTGCCACTCCTTTAGGGACAGCCAGCTCAAAAACAACATGATGCAGAGCTCTGCATGCTTTCCTGTTTCACACATGTGTCTCCTCAACTGGCTGCTGACCTCATAGTGGAATTCCTGAGCAAAAACCTACACCAGGCCTCCAAAGAGTCAGGATTTGGGACATCCACCCCCTGGGGAAACTCCGTTTGGAGATGACACCATTGCTCCTCCTTACCCACAGGCTGTTCTTTTCAGACTTCTATCTGAATGTAAGGCAGATGTGCAGCCCCACTTCTGGCTGGGAATGGCTTTTCTTAGTGTAGAGCTAACAGCACATTTGACCATCAAAGTGCAACTTAGTTTCCTTAACACCAGGGTCTAACAAAACTAGCTGACTGTGGCCAAGATTTTGAAAAATAATAGCATGATGCTTTATGCCAAAATACTCCAATTGACTCAATAGGACCTATGAGGAAAGATTAAAATTTTGAAGGATCAGCCAGGCATGGTGGCTTACGCCTGGCCCCTGTAATCTTAACACTCTGGGGAGGCCAAGGTGGATGGATTGCTCAGGTGTTTGAGAACAGCCTGAGCAAGAATGAGATCCTGTCTCAATTAAAAATAGAAAAATTAGCCAGGTGTTGTGGTGGGCACCGGTAGTCACAGCTATTCAGGAGGCTGAGGCAAGAGGATCACTTGAGCCCAAGAGTCTGAGGTCACTGTGAGCTATGATGACACCACGGCACTCTACCTGGGGTGACAGAGTGAGACTGTTTAGAAAAAAATTGTTGGGCGGTGCCTGTGGCCCAGTGAGTAGGGTGCCAGTCCCATATATCAGAGGTGGCAGGTTCAAACCCGGCCCTGGCCAAAAACTGCAAAAAAAAAAAAAATCCTGTTTGACTTAGCGCCTGTGTGTCAACGGGCTAAGGTGCCAGTCATGTACACCTGAGCTGGCGGGTTCAAATCCAGCCTGGGCCTGCCAAACAACAATGACAGCTGCAACCAAATATGGCCGGGTGTTGTAGCGGGCGCCTGTAGTCCCAGCTACTTGGGAGACAGAGGCAGGAGACTCGCTTGAGCCCAGGAATTGGAGGTTGCTGTGAGCTGTGATGCCACAGCACTCTCTCCAGGGTGACAGCTTGAGGCTCTGTCTCAAAAAAAAAAAATTGTTTAAGGGATCATCAACAATTTTTGTTTAGATGGAGTGTGGGGGTGAGGGAGCAAAGCACAATACTGAGATATTTGCTTGTTGGTTTGATTTTATATCGCTCTGATAGATAAGTGAAAAGAGATTTTAATTGCATCAGAAAAGATTTGGGTTAAATCTTTTATAAAATTAGACTACAATCTGGTAAATAAAAAGTGAGTTGTTATGTGTCTTTGTCCAAGGTTCCCAGCTCACAACTCCCACAGCCCTCACATAGTTATCATGTTGTGTGTCTTAGGCCATGGAAGTTGGCCATAGGAAACAGACTCGCTCTGAGCTTCTCCTTCTCTCCTTTCAGCTACTCCAAGGCAGGACTCTAATCTTCTCTCACCCTTCTGGCTGTGGGTCATCAGACTCTCATTCCAGAGAGGATACTGCCCCATACCCAGGAGGAAGGAATGCTGATGTAATGGAAGCGTCCAGAAAACCCAAGAGGATTGAGTTCAGGGAGCTTCCCAAATAGTGGACACATGGAGATCCCTGCAGGGTGGCTCACTGGGGAAGGGCATGAAAGGTCTGTGCCCTTCCCATACACCTCACCCTGTGTATCTTTTTATCTACATCTTTTGTAATATCCTTTAAAAAAAAACAACAAATGAAAGCGTTTTCCTGAGTTCTGTGAGCATCCAGCAAACTAATCAAACCCAAAGGTGAGGCTGTGAAGCTGATTGGTCAGACATTCCAGAGGCCCAGAATCGTAAGTGGTGTCTGAAGTAGAGGCAGTCTTGGGGTCCGAGCCCTCAAAGTGTGGGTTTAAGATAGTGTCAGAATTGAAGGACACCCAGCTGGTGTCTGCTGAGAAATTGGTTGCTTGCTTGGTGGTGCAGAGACCCTCCCACGTTTGGTCACAGAAGTCTTTTGTGTTGATGATTGTTGTGGTTTGAGAGCAGAGGTAGCCGCTAAGTTTATGTACTATTATAAGTCCTTCGTTGTCATCTCACTAATGTTCACAGTATCTTAATCTCAAGAAACCACCTTCTCTGCTCAGTTCATCCATAAGTTGCAATAATTCAGGCTCCATGCCTAATTGCTATTTCTCCCACATCTGCAGTGACTTCCTCACTTGAATTCTTGAACCCCTCAAAGTCATCCATGATGGTTGGAATTAACTTCTTTCAAGCTACTGTTAATGATGATATTTTGACCACATCCCATGAGTCACAGATGTTTTTAATGGGATCTAGAATAGTGAATCCTTTCCAGAAGCTTTTCAGTTTACTTTTCCAAGATCCACCAGAAGAATTACTATTTATGACAGTTACAGCCTTATGAAGCATACTTCTTCTCTTATTTTTTTTGAGACAGAGTCTTACTCTTTTGCTCTCGGTAGAGGTAGAGTGCCATGGCATCATAGCTCACAGAAACCTCAAACTCTTGGGCTTGTGCAATCCTCTTGCTTCAGCCTCTGAGTAGCTGGGACTCCAGGTGTGCAACACTACACCTGGCTAGTTTTTCTATTTTAAGTAGAGATAGGCTTTTGGTCTTGCTCAGGCTGATCTTGAACTCCTTAACTCAAGCAACCCGCCCACTTCAGCCTCCCTGAAATATATTTCTTGAATAACAAGACTTGAAAGTTGGAATTACTCCTTGATCCATGGGCTGCTGAATGGATGTTATGTTAGCAGGCATGATAACAACATCAATCTCCTTGTTTATCTCCATCAGAGCACTTGGGTGTCCAGTGCATTGTCAGTAAACAGTAATATATTATTTTGAAAGGAACCCTTTTTCTGAGCAGTAGGTCTCAACAGTAGGCTTAAGATACTCAGCAATCCATGTTATAAACATATGTACTGTCATGCATACAGTGCATGACACAGTGGCATTGTTCCACTTTCAGAGCACAGGCAAAGTAGATTTAGCATTCTTAAGGGTTCTGAAAGTTTTGGAATGGCAAATTATCATTGGCTTCAACTTAAAGTCATCAGCTGCATTAGCCTCTAAAAAGAGAGTCAGCCTATTCTTTGCATCCATGAGTCAGGCAGACCTTGGAGCAAGTTCTGGCTCTGCAGGACTGATAATGACATGTTACCTTCCCCAAGCAGCAGGGAGTAGTCCATGAAATACTGCAAGGATGTTGCTGAGGTGGGCCTGGCACCTGCGCTGCGCTTCCACCCCCACTGCACAGGCTCCTAGGGCACACTCCAGCCTGACGGGACGAGCTGGGACAGCAGTAGCATGGGCTATAAGCAACTCTATTGCCCTGAGCACCAAGTGGGAGAAGAGTCTCAGAGCTCAGGGAAGGGAACATTGGAGGCAAATGAATGCCTACGGGTCTAAGGCAGCAGTTCTCAACCTGTGGGTTGCAACCCACAGGAACTGTATTAAAAGTCCACGGCACTAGGAAGGTTGAGAACCACTGGTAAGGGAAGGCTGGTGCACCACCAACCACATTAGGAGGGGCCGAAGAAATTAGGCAGAGAAATGGCTACTTTCTGGGCAGGGTGTGGGGCACCAGGAAGAGCCCAGCCCTGTAGAGTCTAGCCCGGGACCTCCCCAAGCCTTTCCATCCTGCTGGGTCCCAGCCCCTCCCTCCAGTCTTCCCAGAACAAGACAGTCCTCCTCCTTTGCAAAATGACCCTAATAATAAGCCATGGGGTCCACATGGTATCCATAGGCAGGATCCACTGCTTAGTTCAGAGGCCTTGAAATAAATGTCCCGTGAGTGGTTTGGCACAGGACGGCGTCATGGCTCACCCACCCTGCCCAACTTCTGGCCTCTCCAGGCACCGAGCAGCCTTGGGAGACCACGCAGCTATTAAATGACTGCCCACTGCCCTGCTCTTTGGGAGGGAAGAAATGAAGTCACTCTACACTCCAGAGCTTGCCCCACCCCAGCCCACACCTCCCTGGGTGAGTTCACTGGTCAGGGGAAAATGCATTTACAATCAGTCACAAGCTACCCCAGCAGGAATCTCTCCTACAAAGCATTCCTTATTAGGAAAAGCCGTATCTCAGTCCACTCTGTTCCTCTGGGGATACTTGGGCTGGTGGCAGCATGCATGATACTCCAGGAATCCCAGGTATGTGAGAACCCAGGAGGGCTGGTGGCCTGAGCCCCAAGAAGCCAGAGATCATGCCTGGTTCCCCTCCAAGGGTCACAGCACTCTCCTCCCCACAGGCCCACCACCCCCACAGAGAGCTTCCTGGCCTGTCTCTCCTTTGCAGAAGCTCCTCCATCAGACGCTCAAGGAAACTCATCCATCCTAATTCATCAGGGGCAAAGAGACCCTGAGAGGAAGAGCCCCGCTGGGGTGACTTTCACACTACTCCCCCCTGCACGATTTCCAGGATTTTCCATTTTGACCCAGCTCGTCTTTGCCTCCATCTCTGGCTCTTTTTTTTTGCAGTTTTTGGCCAGGGCTGGGTTTGAACCCACCACCCCCAGCATATGGGGCCGGCGCCCTACTCCATTGAGCCAAGCACCACCCCATCTCTGGCTCTTTGATAAACATCATGGCTGCTCCCACTGGGCACGGTCTTGGCCTCTTGACAACACAAAGAAGCAAAGGTAAAAACCACACCTTAATAAACAGTCCACAGTGCCCAGTGTGGAAATAGAGGGGTACTGAGCATGTGAGAAAGGAACAGGTGGTGACACGGCCCCTGGTTTTGTTTCCTACCCCTTTGGGGCTCTCCTGGGTGTCACCGCAGAGCTGCCTGGGTGGCCCTCTGTCAGCTGGCTGTGAACCCACACCCCTGCCCTAGGAGGACTCATAGCACTGGCTGGAACAAGTAAACAGGACTCTCTAGAGGTAGAGAAGTCATGGGGAGGTCACAACCCACAAGGTGTGGCCTTTGCAGTTTCTCTATGGTGACCACAAGCTGCATTTCCCAGACTGCAGGACAATAACCAGTATCTCCCTGGAGATTTAGATTCATAAATTAACATTTCTTTTTTTTTTTTTTTTTGACACAGAGCCTCAAGCTATCACCCTGGGTAGAGTGCCATGCTGTCACATAGCTCACAGCAACCTCCAACTCCTGGGCTTAAGCGATTCTCTTGCCTCAAGCCTCCCGAGTAGCTGGGACTACAGGTACCTGCCACAACGCCCGACCATTTTTTGGTTGCAGACGTCGTTGTTGTTTGGCAGGCCCAGGCTGGATTCGAACCCGCCAGCTCAGGTGTACGTGGCTGGCACCTTAGCCCATTGAGCCACAGGCACTGAGCCCATAAGTTAACATTTCAATTCATAACACTTTCAACAATTATCCCGGGTGGTTCTTATCTTCTGAGGAGGTTTAGGAGGAAGTTTAGGCAACATTGAAGGAGCTGCCTCCACCTGGCAGGAGCCCCACCTGAGCGCTGAGTCTCCTGACAGATCCTGGCAGACCCAGGAACTAGTTCCTAGTTCTTTCCTTCAAACCAATTCCTTTCCTAAGACTATCTGGAGTGAGGCCTGTCAGGAGAGACCCGCTGCCCACATGGCCTCAGTCCTCCGCACAGCACCCACATCAAAAGTCACTCCCTCGTGTCTGAGGGGAATTATAACTCCTTCTGCCCCTCCTCACTCCACTCCAAGCTCTCAGGTAGAAATTGATGACTAGGTCCTTGCCTTCCCCTCTGATCACTGGCTTCCTTCGGCCTGCCCCATTCCTCCTTAGATTACATGTCGATACCTCGTCAAAAACTGCTTTAACTTCAATAGTCTGGTTAATTGGGTTAGTCCACTTAACTAAGGGTTTTTACAGTATCCAGAGGCACCATGGGGACACTTTCCACCATGGGTGGGTCATTCCACCTGAATCTCCAGACCTCATCACGATTTTATGTAAGAGAAGTCATCAGATCTTCCAACATCATAGTAAGAAAGTCTGGAGTAAAATTTTATGTGCTGATGATAATGTTTGGTGTTCAAAAACAAGTAACGCACATAAAAAGACACCTAATGCAAATCAAAACCACAATAAAATACTATGCACATCAACTAGGATAGCCATAATTTTTTTTTTTAATGGAATAAAAATGTTAGTGAGGATGTGGAAAAACTGGAACTCTTGTACATTGCAGGTCAGAATGTAAAATGTTGTGCCATTGTAGAAAACAGTACAGTGGTTCCTCCAAAACCTAAGGTTAACATGCGATCCAGCAATTCCTCTGCTAGAACTGAAAATAGATACTCCAACAAATTCTTGCATGTGACTATTCATAGCTACACTACTCACAACAGCCAAAAGGTGGACACAACTCAATGTCCATCAAAGAATGAATGGATAAACAAATCGTGATATGGGCTCGGCGTCTGTGGCTCAAGCGGCTAGGGCACCAGGCACATACACCAAAGCTGGCAGGTTCAAATCCAGCCCAGGCCTGCCAAACAACAATGACAACTATAACCAAAAAATAGCCAGGCGTTGTGGCAGGCACCTGTAGTCCCAGCTACTTGGGAGGCTAGGCAAGAGAAACACTTAAGCCCAAGAGTTTGAGGTTGCTGTGAGCTGTGACACCACAGCACTCTACCCAGGGCAACAGCTTGAGACTCTGTCTCAAAACAATAACAACAAATTGTGTTATGTACAGACCAGGAATAGAGTATTACTTGGCCATAAAAAGGAATAAAGTACTGGCATATGCTGCCACATGGATAAACCTTGAAAACATGCTAAGGCACAAAAGGTCACATATCATAGGATCCCACTTGCATGAACTACTCAGTATAGGTAAGAGCTATAGAAACGGAAAAGCAGATTGGTGGTTGCCAGGAGCAGGGGGCAGGGGAGGAGGTGGAGGCAGAGAAGGATGGGGAGTGCCTACTGAGTGAGCATGGGGTTTCATTTTAGGGTGACGGATATGTTTTAGAATTAGTTAGAGATGGTGAGTCTCACAACACTGTGATGTGTTAAATGCTTAAATGCCACTAATTTTTTCACCCTAAAACAGCGCTTCTCAACCTGTGAGTCAAGACCCCTTTGGACTGTATTAAAGGTTCACGGCATTAGGAAGGTTGAGAACCACTGCTCTTAAATGTCTGTTTTACTTAAATAAGAAAATCAAGTTAGCACATCTAAGAAAAAAAGTCAAGGTGCGTTTTCAGAAGCTGTCATCTTCTGCCAGCACTTTGATGGGCAAAGAAAATGTCTTGCTGTGACCAAATGATTTGTCCCAGCCACGCTGCTCGTGATTTCAGCCTCACACTTTGACCGCTTTCGTTGCTCTGACGTTCCCAACCTCTAGCTCAGTTCCTGGTTAGCTGAATACAGAATAGTCTCCCATGACCACGTTTCTGGGCATTTCTAACTGCTTCTTTACGTTTATTAGCAAATAAAAGTAAAATACCAAGTTGCAAAATTCAGCACTCAGCCATTAAAAAGCCACTTGATTATATATGAGAACTCAGAAACATTTAAAAGTAATTCTACCTAGAAGTTTCAGCTTAATCATTTAAAACAAATAACAGCAGAAGGAAGTGGTGATAATCTACCCTTTGTTCTAATTTTAAAATGTGAATAATTAACCTTCCAGGAAGGAAAAAAAAAAACAGCAGAATTTTAAGAGTACTTCAAACCAATAAACATCTAATTTAAAAATAGATTAGCACTGCTGGTACAGAGCCACCCCTGACTTATTCAGGTGGCAATTCACATGAAATCAGTCATTACTTCGGTCAAACTGTTGGAGCACAGATGTCCTTTAGCTCTGTCTGCAGGCACTGGAATGCTGGCATATACTGATATGGGGAGGGAGAATTATGGCTTGCATAGAAGGCATTAAAAGTTCACATTTTTGCTTTTTCAAATTTTATTACTAAAAAAATGCTATGTTGCTATAGATTTCATATTTCAAAAATCAGAATTAGGTAGAAATACTAATATTTGTCATTATTCCTTAAGGCTTATATCTAGAATTAAGTAAATATATATTACCCTCCCCAACTATGCAAAGTCCACAGTATCCTCATAAGAATAAAACGTCAGCCAGGCATTGTGGCAGACACCTGTAGTCCCAACTACTTGGGATGCTAAGGCAAGAGAATAGCTTAAGCCCAGGTGTTTGAGGTTGCTGTGAGCTGTGATGTCGCAGCACTCTACCAAGGGTGATAAAGTGTCGCTCAGTCTCAAAAAAAAAAAAAAAACAACAACAAAGGGTGACACCTGTGGCTCAGTGAGTAGGGTGCTGGCCCCATATACCGAGGGTGGCGGGTTCAAACCTGGCCCCTGCCGAACTGCGAAACAAAAAAAAAAAATAGCGGGGCATTGTGGCTGTAGTCTCAGCTACTCCGGAGCCTGAGGCAAGAGAATCGCCTAAGACCAAGAGCTAGAGGTTGTTGTGACCTGTGTGACGCCATGGCACTCTACTGAGGGCCATAGAGTGAGACTCTGTCTCTACAAAAAAACAAAAACAAAAAGGTGGGGGGGTGATCTAGTTGCCTAAGTGTCTCAAGAAATTTTTTGTCAAGAAATTTCACTATATGGTTCGGCGCCTGTGGCTCAGCGGGCTAAGGCGCCAGCGACGTACACCTGAGCTGGCAGGTTCGAATCCAGCCCGGGCCCGCCAAACAACAATGACGGCTGCAACCAAAAAATGGCCAGGCGTTGTGGCGGGCGCCTG
>CAUYON010161480.1:0-62054 GCA_963573935.1 Arctocebus calabarensis | reverse complement strand
TAGAGAATATATACAGTTTTATACAGTTTTATGCCTGGCAGGAGAGTGCCACGGCACAGAGGAAGGAGGTCCGGTTTTTAGAGGGTCTCTCCCGTGGGGTGGAGTGGGAGGACATCTGAACTCTGCTCGCTTGTTTGTATGGAGGTATGGCATATACTGCGAGCTGTTTTCTTGGGGGAGGGGACTCCTGTCCGCTTGGTGATGTGCTCTGTACCTTTTATTTGTATCCTTGGGGTCGCAGGTCGCTCCAGCAGGGTTGATGTGCGTTCCTCGACCTTGTCTCTTGGCTCAGCTCCAGACTGTTGGCTTTCTTGCTAAATTTCTGTCCTTTAACTCTCCTTCTGGACAGGAGCGTCTGTAGAAAGCTGGCTACAGACCGCCATCTTGGCTCCTCCCCCACTCGGCCATTTTTTGGTTGCAGCCATCATTGTTGTTTGGCAGGCCCGGGCTGGATTTGAACCTGCCAGCTCAGGTGTACGTGGCTGGCACCTTAGCCCATTCAGCCACAGGCGCTGAGCCCAGTCACTCCTTAAAAGAAAAAAAAAATGAAAAGAAAGAAACTTTACACATGGAGAAAGACAAAGAAAATTGTTAGGGTGAAAGAGAAGTAAGCCTAAGTCCATTTTTTTTTTTTTTTTGCAGGTTTTTGACCGGGGCTGGGTTTGAACTTGCCACCTCTGGCATATGGGACTGGTGCCCTATTCCTTTGAACCACAGGTACCACTCCCCTAACTCCATTTTGATATAATTATTCTTCCTGAGAATCAGTGGAAGGCAAAGCAGGCCTGATTCCATTGTTTTGCTACATTTTATTGCTTTAAAAAAAAAACTGGTTCCACTTGCCTCCCCACCCATTGTATGGTATTTTAAGTCTACCTGGTTAAAACTGTTAAAATTATTAGTATTGTGTAGAAAGTCACTAACTACCTTTGTGACAACAACCCTCATGTTTGTTAGGGTGGTCTTCATGCCATCTGTATATGATAAAGAAATTTTTTTTTCTTTTTTTTTGCAGTTTTTGGTTGGGGCCGGGTTTGAACCGACCACCTCTGGTATTTGGGGCCAGTGCCCCACTCCTTTGAGCTACAGTTTAAGCCACAGGCACCACCCTGATATAGAAATGTTAAAAGAACAAATTTGACTCCACTTTACTTCTTTTTTGTTATATTCCATTACCTTTGAAACTGGCTCCTCTTGTTTGCCCTCTGATTGTGTAACTGTGAACACATTTAACTAGGATTATTAGTGATATAGGTTACTGACTGTACTTGTGATTATATTTTTGGTGATTATCACTTTTTATGATCATGTTATTTATGACCCTCACCTGCGACTCCCCCTCCCTATACTACCTTAGGACATTGTAGATTGTTTTTGTTTTTGTAGAAAGAATTACTAAGTGCTCCGGGGATCATATTATTGTAAACTGACTAAGCTGCCATACCCTCATGATCTCCCCTACTTGTTTTTGCCCTTTGTGACTTCCCCTAACTGTTGTTTTCGCTTTTGTACTTATTTTGTTTACTCCCTGGAAAAGTTTTGCCTTATAAAAGTCAGAGCCTCAGTCAACTCTGGGGTGTTCTCAGAAACCCCATGTTGGGACACTGAGGCAGTCGCCGGCTATTCAATAAAAGGACTCCTCTTCGGCTTGTCGGGTGGCGTGGTCTTTGGGGGAGCTCCTGGGCGGCATGACACTTGCTGAGATTCTTTGTCTAGCCTGTCAACCAAACTTTCCTTAAGTTACTTTTCCAATAATTGAGAGACAGACACAGAGCAAGACACACTATTCAGTTCCCGCGCTAAAGGATCACAGATCTCCCCAGTTCTCGCCATCTGGAGAAATGAGACATCAGATGATCCGTCTCAGGGGCCCTAACAGCTTCACAATTCTACGATGCCATTTGGCCAAGGTGTTGAGACTTAAAAGCGCGTATTGCGGGGGTAGGGGGAGGAGGCAGGTCTCAGGAGAGAAGCCAATCTAAAGTGGGAATGTGACCTGACCTGGCTACAACCTCGTCCCGCGCCTTCACCCGGCCGTCCGCGAACACCCGCGCTCCGAAAGCCTTCCGGGCCGAGGAGCGCCCTTCAACGGCGGCAAAGGGACCGTGGCCCTCCCTTTAAGAGGGGCTCTGGTTAGTAACAGATGTGCCCAGCTGGGGCCAGCGAAAATATTCACTTTGGGGAAAGCACTTTAATATGAAACAGGTGTATCAGAGCGTTTGACCCTGGCAGGCACATCGCCGCCGGAACAACTCCTGGAAGAAACGCGCACGGCGCATCCATCATGGCTGCCCACGCCAGCGCAGCGACAAGCAACCGAAAGGAAATGGCGGCGGGGCGCGCGGCCAGTCTTGGCGGGGCTAGAGGACCACCAGGTCCATTTAGGCGTTAGCCAGGGACCTTCAAGACCCTCCCGGTTCCTGGTACTAGGAGACCCTGAAACTCGTCCACTGTAACATGAGGGACGGTTATTGTGTCTGCAAAGCAACTTGCACACTGTCCCGCGGTCGGAATCCGGCAAAACCCTCTATTCTCTAAACAGAATGCGTTACGCACACGGCGCATCTCCACAACAGAGGGTCTGCTCTGGACGCAAAGAATGTTACGTCGCACCGGAGGCTCTTGCCCCTCCCCCCACGTTCTAGTTCAGGTGGAGCGAGAATTCTACGCCTGCTCCGTATTTTCTTTTTCTTCTACGCACTACAAAATACACCCATCTCCGTAACTGACGTAAGTGCTTCCGAGAATTGCCGTAGAACACCACTGAGCCCTCGGGCTATTCTGAGGCGTTGTTTACGTATCGTCTCCGACGTACGTAGCGTTAAGTTGGAGCGGACTCAGCGGCGGCCGCCATTTTGTGCAGTCGCTGGGAAGGAAGGAGACGCCTAAACCGCGGCACTGCCGGGTTTGAGCGTAGCCAAACCTACCCACCGTTTTTATATCCCCGATTCTCTGTGTTTTGCTCCCGTCTCCGACGAGAGAGGCGGCGACGGTGGCGTCTGCGACGGGAGACAGCGCGTCGGAGCGAGAGAGCGCTGCGCCTGCCGCCGCCCCAGTAGCGGAGGCGCCGCCGCCATCGGTCGTCACCAGACCGGAGCCGCAGGCCCTCCCGAGCGCGGCCATCCGTGCCCCGCTCCCAGATCTCTATCCGTTTGGGACCATGCGCGGAGGCGGCTTTGGGGACCGGGACCGGGATCGTGACCGTGGAGGGTAAGGGAGGGGGAGGGGAGAGGCCCTGTGTGTGCGTCGGGCGGGGGCAGTTGGTTCCCGAGGAGACCGAGCTGCCTGCGGGCCTGGTAGTGGAGGTCCCGCTGCAGGAGGCGAGGCGACTCGTGGCACAAGTACAGATCTGTGTGCAGCCCTCGGCCCCGGGGTCACTGGGGACCTGGCGGGCGGCAGCTTGGCGACGCCAGGCCTCTCCTTGCGGACGATCGTCGTGGCCACCCGGCCAAGCCCCGGGGGGCGCGGGAGGGGCGGCCTGGTCGCTGCAGGCCGGAGCCTCGTCCGGCATCCCGGCTTTTCAGCCCGGGGCGCTTCGGGGAGACTTTGATGACTGGGCTTTGACATTTACTGGGAAAATACGGATGTTTTCGAGAAACTAGAATTGAGTTCAGCCAAGGGAAATGTCTTCCTTTAGGTTGGGGCTTGGGGTCCAAAAGTCCAATTTACTAATTTCAAAAAGGACTTTAAATTCTCACATTGGAAAGTACACGGATTTACTTGTTATCTATATGATGGTGTTTGGGGAAGAAGAGGATTTTTGGTCAGTATTATAGTTATATGATGTGTATCTGCGTGTGTATATATACATACTTATTTTATTTTTCGGTCTTTTTTTTTTCTAATTTCTCGGCCTAACTAGAAAGTTTTTGGTATTGTAATGCCACAGTTGTTGGGTTGGAAGTTAACGTGGGATTAAACTAGATAATCTCTCACACACTGAGATTTAAATTTTAAGGTCGACTAAACGAAGACGTCGCTTATAAGAGATACTTTTTTTTGTTTTTGCTATCACCGTTCCAGTTATGAAAGTACTGTCTGTGGGTGAAGAGTAATGTGACACACTTCTTAAGATATACGTATGACCTTGGGTAAGATCCTTAACCTTTGAGAACCTGTTCCCTCATCTGAAGAAGAGGGTAGTAACTGCCTTTACTACTTTGCTATGTTCTCGAGAATTAAGAGACTTGTCTCACTGTAGTAGGTGCTCTGTTAATGTTACTCTCTTACAACGTTTTTCTCTTTGTGGTGCAGATACACAAACAGCAGACTTAACTAGTCATGAGCACTTCAGTTATCAATTTACAAAATAAGAATTATTTTGATTTATGCCATATTAGGAAGGAAAGTTGGTGTTAAATTTGGGCAGCTGGGAGTGGGATGTTTACTTAGTGTTTCACAATATAGCTAAGTTTAGAAGTGAATCAGTACAACCACTGAGAAAAAGTTTAACATATTCTAGTAAAGTTGAAAATGACCCAGTAAAGCTTTACACTGTGAGACTTAGAGAAACCCTCGCACGCACTTAGGAATCCGTGTACAAATGTTACATACTAGCATTGTTCATGACAACAGGATGTTGGAAACAACTCAGATGTCTGAATAAATAGTCGGTATTCGTACAACTGGATATAATACAGCAGTGAAAAAAATTTGGATTAACATGGGTGTGACTCAAAAGCATTGAGTGATAAAGCAAGTCTTGCTAGGGCAACCATTTTTAAGGATATATGCAAATTTGTCAAAACTATAGAAACCAAGGGAATGGATAAGAAAATTCAAGGTGGTACTTACGGTGAGAGTTGTAAATTTTTGAAATAGACACATGGAAGCACTCAGGGTACTCTACTTTTTTTTTTTTTTTTTTACTGTGTTTGGTTTAGTATTTCCAGGAAAATTACTTGAAAAGAAGAGAGGAAAGTGAATTACTGAATATCCCATATTGACTTTGAGTATTAGATGACTTTTTATACAAAGAGCTTTTTTCTTTGCAATTTTTGGCCAGGGCTGAGTTTGAACCCACCACCTCTGGCACATGGAGCCGGCACCCTACTCCTTTGAGCCACAGCCACCGCCCTTTATAGAAAGACTTAAGAATTTGTTTTATAGGCTGGCATTGTAGTGGGTGCCTGTAGTCCCGGCTACTCGGGAGGCTAGGAGGCAAGAAGACTGCTTGAGCCCAAGAGTTTGAGGTTGCTGTGAGCTGTGCTGCTACAGAACTCTACTGAGGGTGACTAAGTGAGACTCTGTCCCCCCCCCCCAAAAAGATTGTTTCAAACAAACAGTATTCTTTTATAAAGTTTCTGTGTACTCTGCCTCACCATGACATTTTCCTTATTTGAATTGCTGTTTTCACAACTGAATGTAATAGAACTGAAGGTGATTATTACTTTGAAAAGGAAATGGGTGAGGTCAGTGTATATACATTGTAAAGTGCAAAATGATATACATTACACATTTAAAATAGAATGATTTGGGCGGCGCCTGTGGCTCAAAGGAGTAGGGTGTTGGCCCCATATGACGGAGGTGGTGGATTCAAATCCAGCCAAAAGCCACCAAAAAAAAAGAAAGAATGATTGTGCGTGTTATATGCATCTTCAACGCTGAATGTATTAAGCTGTTACTACTGATTAGATAAAAATGAGCAGCATAATATACTAGGGAGTAGGATGTGTGCATTTTTTTTTTTTTTTTTTAAACCCTTGAGTCTCAGTATGTCACTCAAGGTCTTGCCTCAGCCTCCTGAGTAGCTGGGACTACAGGTGCCCACCACAATGCCTGGCTGTTTTTGGTTGCAGTTGTCATTGTTGTTTAGCAGGCCTGATCTGGGCTCAAACCCTCCAGTCTTATGTATGTGGCCGGCTCTAAGCCAGGGTATGTGCATTTTTTAAAGCCTGGCGTGAATATGCTTAAAAGTTACACAAGGATGGAAGGCTCTTTTGAATTTTGAGGTCAGCAAACATGGGATGCAGCATGTTTTCTAAGAACTCTTCAACTTTAAGCATAGACTACTATGTTTTGAAAAAATAAATAGGGCAATAAAGAGAGAACTTATTTTCTCCTAGAGCATTAGTTTTGGGCTTAGGTAGCATTGGAATGCAGCAGTAGCAATGGAATACCGCCTTGTAGGAACTACGTAAGTTTATCCGCACTAGGTTTAAACTCTCAAAATTGAATTTTGGTCATTTTTATTTTATGATTTGCAAGACTTATAGTGTAAAGACTCTGTATTTCTTGAATAGTACCTAACTTGGAAATGGGTTAATGCTTTATGGGAGGGGGTAGAATTAGGGTGGCCTTTTGTGGTCTGCTCACCTTAAGCCTGAGACATATTAAGGATGTTGATATGTGTGCCCATATGTTATGTACTTTTCCTGTTCCTCTCACTGTTCAGCTGTAGTATAAATGGAATTATCCAAAGTTCTGCCTGTTGAGTTATCTATACTCAATATTCACGTGATTGCAGTAAAATTTTCTACTATCTTCGTATGTTTATATTTAAAGACATACCTACCTGAGGAGGCCAGAGTTCTAATGCTTTGAATTGCAGGAAATTGAGGTCTTTAATAAAAGTGTTACATACCTGCTGCCTGTCAGTTACAAAGTGGAACTTTGTTCAGGGTGGTGTATTGAGTGGGTTAGAGTGGGAAAATTTGCATTCAGTTCAGTGTTTTATTAGAAGTAAGGAAACGGGGTGAAAAATGCTGTATACAATTTGAATACTAAAACAAAGCCCTATACTTTATGTAGATTTAAATAGGGTAATGAAATCCATCCTGCTTAGTATTAGGATTCTTCTAGGAAAAGCTTCTAATTTGCCTTTCAGGTTTGGCTAGTGGCCATATGTGTATTCTGTTCGAATTTGCCTGTTGTAAAGGGTGTATAAAAAGACAAAGTTTTAAGTAATGTGTTGTTTGAGTTTTAATAGTGGTTTCTTCTATAAACTATTTGCCTGAGAACAAAAGGGAGATACAAAATAAAGTGGGGGCTTAGAGTAAGAAAAGTCTGGATGTCTTTGTTCTTGCTGTCTTATTAGCATAAACCAAAGATGAAGATCAGCCCACCAGTTCTACAGGCCCAGGTAGTTTTTCTTAGCAGATTAGCAGACAGTAGGAATGCTCATCATAGTTTAAAGGGGGAAGGAATCCAAGAACATGTTCTAAGTTTGGGGAATTTACTTGGAATGTGTTTTTCTCCTTGTCTTAGAATGTAATTTCTCCCTTAATTTAAGTCTAAAATAATGTCTTTCTTTACCTGTTTGTTACACAATAGTAGAGGCTTGAGTCTACTTTACTCACTTTAATGTTTCCAGCACAACTAACTGGTGTGTAATTGGTACAGTTACTATTTGGTGAATGACTGAATGCAGTAATGCCAGCTTGTACTGTTCACTGTGCCAGATACTTTTTGAAGCACTTATAAGCCAGAGTGCTTTAAAATACACTAACTAATTCATTTCATTTTAATAGTAATCTTCGAAATAGGTGATTAGTATTCTATACTTTGCAAGGGAAATCGAGGCGTGGAGAAGTTTAGTAAATTTGTTCCAAATCATCCTAATAAGTGTCAATTCAAAATTTAAATCTTGTCTGGTTCCACAATCTGTGGTTATTCCCATGATACATTTCTCTAAATATAGAATTTTAAATTTTCTGAGACTCTTGTTGCATATTTTTACGGTACATAAGATACGTTGCTTTCAAAATACTAATGAACTAAAACTTCTAATGTTTCTAGATTTGGAGCAAGAGGTGGTGGTGGCCTTCCCCCCAAGAAATTTGGTAATCCTGGGGAGCGTTTACGTAAAAAGAAATGGGATTTGAGTGAGCTCCCTAAGTTTGAGAAGAACTTTTATGTGGAACATCCAGAAGTAGCAAGGCTGACTCCAGTAAGTTTTTGCGTATATGTGTTTCACTTGTATATATGCATGCAGATTAATGAACCAAATAGACTTATTGGCTAGAGTTTACTCATAATCTGCTATTGGTGTTTTATGTTTTATTCTAAAGTGGTGATAACTTTTCTTACATTCTTACTAAGACTGTTGATACTCGTAAGATGGATGTAATGTATTACTTTATCATTTGTTGATTATACTTCCCAACCTACTTATCAGGCCTGACTAAACTGTGCTATATATTAGGTCTTATCTTTTCATCTATAAGTAAAGTGTAAATGTGAAATAATGGCGTAGTGTACTCATTTGTCTTTTAACCTCATTTGGATTCTTCCTATGAAATGGTGGTTTAGAAATATAACAGAGGAGCAGCACCTGTGTCTGAAAGGAGTAGGGCACCGGCCCTATATGCTGGAGGTGGCGGATTCAAACCCAGCTCTGGCCAAAAACTGCAAAAAAAAAAAAAAAAAAAAAAGTATAATGGAAAGAAGGCTTGGGCCCCAGTTCCATGTTTTCCTTTTCCTATTTCTGACATTGAGCAGGTTACTTACACTTTGTAAGTATCTGTGGAAGGTGGAACTTTTTTTTTTTTTTTTTTTTTTTTGCAGTTTTTGGCCGGGTCTAGGTTTGAACCCGCCACCTCCAGCATATGGGGCCGGCGCCCTACTCCTTTGATCCACAGGCACCACCCTAGAAGGTGGAACTTTTAATTGCCTACATCATTAGCTAATGCATGAAGTTGAGGTAACATGTGAAAGTACTATATAAAGTATTCAACATATTGTTAACTGTGGGTTGGATAATAATTGTTCAACCAGCTTGGAACGTGAAGTTTTGAATATATAGATTGGTTCACTAATTGGTCTGTGTTGTTCTTCATAGTATGAAGTTGATGAATTACGCCGAAAGAAAGAGATAACAGTGAGAGGAGGAGATGTTTGTCCTAAACCGGTGTTTGCCTTCCATCATGCTAACTTCCCACGTAAGTGTTCTTCAATCCAGAATCTTAATTTAGTTTGGTTGAATGGTAAACATGGATAATAGGTTACTAAAACTTTTTTGACCCAGGCTCGGTGCCTGTGGCTCAATGGGCTAAGGCACCAGCCACGTACACCTGAGCTGGCAGGTTTGAGTCCAGCCCCCGGGCCTGCCAAACAACAATGATGGCTGCAACCAAAAAAAGGCCGGGTGTTGTGGTGGGCACCTGTAGTCCCAGCTACTTGGGAAGGGGAGGCAGGAGACTCGCTTGAGCTCAGGAATTGGAGGTTGCTGTGAGCTGTGATGCCATAGCACTCTATCCAGGGTGACAGCTTGAGGCTCTGTCTCAAAAAAAAAAACAAAAAACTTTTTGCCCCAGGCTCAGGATGTTAAAAAGATAAGTAGAAGGCTTGTATGAAGGTAATGTAATATATTTTGTATAAATTTTTTTTTCTTCAGGCTCGGCACCTGTGGCTCAGCGGGCTAAGGTGCCAGCCACGTACACCTCAGCTGGCGGGTTCGAATCCGGCCCGGGCCAGCCAAACAACAATGATGGCTGCATCCAAAAAAATAAAATGGCCAGGCATTGTGGCAGGCGCCTGTGGTCCCAGCTACTTGGGAGGCGGAGGCAAGAGACTCACTTGAGCCCAGGAATTGGAGGTTGCTGTGATGCCACAGCACTCTATCCAGGGTGACAGCTTGAGGCTCTGTAGTCTCACTTTCGGCTCGGTACCTGTGGCTCGGGGCTAAGGCACCAGCCACGTACACCTGAGCTGGCAGGTTCGAATCCAGCCCGGGCCCGCCAAACAACAATGACAGCTGCAACCAAAAAAATGGCCGGGCGCTGTGGCAGGTGCCTGTGGTCCCAGCTACTTGGGAGGTGGAGGCAAGAGGCGCGCTTGAACCCAGGAATTGGAGGTTGCTGTGAGCTGTGATGCCACAGCACTCTGTCCAGGGTGACAGCTTGAGGCTCTGTCTCAAAAAAAAAAAAAAAATAGTCTCACCTTCTCACCCTTGGTAGAGTGCTGTGTTATCTTAGCTCACAGCAATCTCAAACTCTTGGGCTCAAGCAATTCTTTTGCCTCAGCCTCCCAGGTAGGTGGAATTGCAGTTGCCTACCACAACACTTGGCAGTTTTTAGAGACAGGGTCTGGCACTTGCTCAGACTGTTCTCAAATCTGTGAGCTCAAGAGTGCTGGGATTACAGGTGTGAGCCACCATACCCGGCCTGTATATAATTTCTTACTTTTTAAATTTTTTAAAATGTCCTTAGAGTCTAGTGGTAAATACTGTATTGGTACAGCAGCAGAGTTCTTTTTTTTTTTAATAGAGACAGTCTCACTTTATTGCCTTCAGTAGAGTGCTATGGTGTCACAGATCACAGCAACCTCCAACTCCTGGGCTTAAGCTATTCTTTTAAGTTTTGTACCTTCCTATAGGGTTTTACCTCTGCCTTTTAAGAAAACAGAAGAATGAAATTGCTTTCTAGCTGAGTATAATGTAAATTTGAAGAACAGTGACTACCATGAGCCTGTGACCTACTAGATGGCTTTAAGGTAGTGGTTGTTTTTGATAGAAATGTAGATGGCTGTGGTAGCAGCCTCATAGAGGTAGGAGTAAGCCAATCAGAGATTCAGTAAATTAAAACAACATCCCTCAGATATCTAAAGCTGGCTACATGTTTAAAGAACTTAACAGTTTTTTAAAACTTCTCTGTGCCCCTAAGCAGTAAAACGTTCATTCTCTTACAGAATATGTAATGGATGTGTTGATGGATCAGCACTTTACAGAACCAACTCCAATTCAGTGCCAGGGATTTCCATTGGCTCTTAGTGGCCGGGATATGGTGGGCATTGCTCAGACTGGCTCTGGGAAGACATTGGCAGTAAGTACCAGCAAGTGAAGATCTTTAATATTATGGCAACTCATTTTGCTATTTAATTGTCACATAGTGGTACATTCTCAGTTCTTCATAAAAGTGTGTAATTTAGGTAGTAGAGGTACTTTTTTAGCTTTTTAAGCTATTGACTGTATTAAAGCATTTTATGTTCAAGTTGTGTCTAGCAGTAGTGAGTTCTGTTTATCACTTTCCTATTTAGGCATTATTAATTAAGTGATGAGTTAGCACTGTTAAGATAGCTTTAGTTTTGATAAATGATATAAAACTATCATTTTTCTTTACCAGTATTTGCTGCCTGCAATTGTTCATATTAACCACCAGCCATATTTGGAAAGGGGAGATGGCCCAATTGTAAGTGTGTTTGAATTTGTTTATAATTCTAAGAATAACTAATTTAATGATTATCATCTTTTATGCACTGTGCTTTACATATTATTATTTGATTTTATTTTCACCCTTGGTATCTGAAAGTGGTATTATCCCTGTCTTTCTTGGAATTAAATGACTTGCCTAATGTCACACAGCAATTGGCTGAGCTAGAATTTGAAGCAGAGTCTTCTTAAATTTTTTTGGTTTGTTTTTGTTTTGTTTTGAGACAGTCTCAATCACCCTGGGTAGAGTACTGAGGCGTCATAGCTCACAGCAACCTCAAATTCTTGGACTCCAGTGATCCTCTTTCACAGCCTTCCAGGTAGCTGGAACAACAGGTGCCTGCCACCATACCCGGCTAGTTTTTCTGTTTTTAGTAGAGATAGGGTCTCTGTCTTGCTTGGGCTGGTTTTAAACTCCTGAGCTCAGGCAGTCCATCCACCCACCACATATTCTCTGAGTACAGAGTCTTATTCTTAAAGAAATCATGAGTACTGCTTTGGTAAATAGTCACTCACTGTGCAGTAAATTCAAGTACAGTTCTTAATTGCTCAGTGATGCTGTGAGAGATACAGAGCTGATGAGAGGGGGTCCTTGCCCTATAGTTTTTTTTTTTTAGAGACAGAGTCTTACTTTGTCACCCTTGGTAGAGTGCAGTGGCATCACAGCTCACAGCAACCTCCAGCTCTTAGGCTTAGGTGATTCTCTTGCCTCAGTCTCCTGAGTAACTGGGACTACAGGTGCCCACCACAATGCCCAGCTATTTTTTTGTTGCAGTTTGGCCGGAGCTGGGTTTGAACCCGCCACCCTCAGTATTATGGGGCCAGCGCCCTACTTACTGAGCCACAGATGCTGCCCTTGCCCTGTAGTTTTGTTTTGAGACAGAGCTTCAAGCTGTCACCCTAGAGAGAGTGCCTTGGCATCACAGCTCACAGCAACCTCCAATTCCTGGACTCAAACGAGTCTCCTACCTCTGCCTTGCAAGTAGCTGGGACTACAGGCACCCGTCACAACGCCTGGCCATCTGTTGGGCAGGCCCAGGCTGGATTTGAACCCTCCAGCTCAGGTGTACGTGGCTGGTGCCTTAGCCCCTTGAGCCACAGGCGCCGAGCTTGCCCTATAGTTTTTAAGATTAGGTTGCACATATGTAGTTTTTCACCTATGCTGTTTCCTATAAGATTTGAGTAGTGTTCCCCAAATATTTGGAATGTACAGAGCTGGTTTTTTTTTTTTTTTGGCCGGAGTCAACTTTGAACCTACCACCTCTAGTATGTGGGCTGGTGCTCTGTTCCTTTAGCCACAGGCGCCACCCCAGAGCTGTTTTTTAGAATGGGATTTACATTTACCACATAACACTTGTAAATAATTTATTCACCAAAAAGTAATGCAGTTTTTGCAGTTTTTGTCCGGAGCTGGGTTTGAACCTGCCATCTCCGGCATATGGGGCTGGCGCCCTACTCCTTTGAGCCATAGGCACCGCCCAGTAATGCATTAATTTTGCATTATGTAGTATGTAGTATATTTTATTTAGGTAATAGAATTCAGCATTCTTATTAACTGATATCTAATGAAAGGACTACTATGTAGAGTGAGGTTCATAATTTTTTGACAGTATATATGATACCTGTTTCTAGAAGTCAGAAAAATGTTAACTCTGACATTTTATTGAACTGTTTTGTGTTAATGTAAATTAGGCATCCCAAATCTGAAATGCTCCAAAATCCAAAGTATTTTGAATGCCAACATGATGCTCAAAGGAAATGCCAATTTTCAGATTTGAGATGCTCAGCCTGTGAGAGTTGTGCAGTTAAAACTAGGTAATACAATCTGTAATCCCGCTTGAGTACATATAAACTAATGAATCATAATGTTAAAGTAAACCAAGTGATGAGAATTCCAGTATTGTTCCATGTGCTCTCAATAGTCAAGTTATAAGAATTTTTTCCACACTGCAGTGTACCGTCCTTTCTCCCCTTCCTGCCTCCCACTGCATCACATGTTTACAAAGTTAACGGACAATAAAAAATTAGATTTCCTTTTGTACTTGTTTGTTGGCTTGTTTTTGGTTTTAGGTGGGATGGGTATTTCAAGTGTGTTTTTGTTACAGTGTCTAGTTCTGGCTCCAACCAGAGAGCTTGCCCAGCAAGTACAGCAGGTGGCTGATGACTATGGCAAATGTTCTAGATTGAAGAGTACTTGCATTTATGGAGGTGCTCCTAAAGGTCCCCAGATTCGAGATTTAGAGAGAGGTAATAAAATACTTTTGTAAGAATTATTTTATCTCGGGGTGACGCCAGTAGCACAGTGCATGTGGTTACAGTGCCGACCACATGCACCGAGGATGGTGGGTTCGAACCCAGCCTGGGCCAGCTAAACATCAATAACAAGTGCAAAAAAAAAAAAATAGCTGGGTGTTGTGGCGAGCGTCTGTAGTCCTGGCTAATTTGGGAGGCTGAGGCAAGAGAATCACTTAAGCCCAAGAGTTTGAGGTTGCTGTGAGCTGTGATGCTACGGCACTCTACCAAGGACAACATAGTGAGACTCTTTTCTCCAAAAAAAAAGAAAGAAAGAATTATCTTAGCTTTACTAATTCCTGTGAATGAAATGGGAGAGAGTAATGAGTTCTTAAGAAAAATCAGTGTTGCAGCAGCTTAGAAATTCTCAGATGTGGTTAAGTAGCTATTTTGGGAGAGAAAGTCAACATGGCTAGCAACTCTTAACCCTTATAAAGATTTAGTGATTGTACAAAATTATCCTCACATCATGCTTTTGCAGGTGCTGGGTTAAAGTTTTAGCCACTGTTACATCATACTATTGAGTACAATAATCAGGCTAGAGCTGGTGCTTCTTTGTTACCTGAGACTTGGATAATGTATAAGGAGTTTTAAATTGACTTGATCTTTAATTTTTGTTGTACAGGTGTTGAGATCTGCATAGCTACTCCTGGACGCCTGATAGATTTCTTGGAGTCAGGAAAGACAAATCTTCGCCGATGTACTTACCTTGTACTGGATGAGGCTGATAGAATGCTTGATATGGGTTTTGAACCCCAGATTCGTAAAATTGTTGACCAAATCAGGGTGTGTAAAGCTGATACTTTGCTGTCTTTATGCCCTTTGCCTATTGCGTTCCTTAGTCTAAAAAAGCTTTTTCTTTTCTTATAGCCTGATAGGCAGACATTGATGTGGAGTGCAACCTGGCCAAAAGAAGTAAGACAGCTTGCGGAGGATTTCCTTCGTGATTACACCCAGATCAACGTAGGCAATCTGGAGTTGAGTGCCAACCACAACATCCTCCAGATTGTGGATGTCTGCATGGAAAGTGAAAAAGACCACAAGTATGAAAAAGATGTCACTGTCTTGATTTGATAATGCCGATAGATCTTAATAACCTTCTAAAATGAAAGTGTTGGAGAAACCAATTTTGTTTTGTTTTTTTTAAGCCTAAAAACATTAAAAGCATTGTTAGCTTTCTAATCTATCCTTTATATCATTCATCAGAGCAATGTGGTTAAAGGTAAGGATTCTGGGTCCTTGGATTTGATTCTTGGCTCTGCCGATTACTAGCTGTATTATTTTAGACAAGTTTATCTCTGGGTGCCTTATTTTTTTTAATCTCTGAAATGGGGATAATACTACTTACTTTGAACTTCTATGCCTCAGCCTCCCAGGTAGCTGGGACTACCGGTGCTAACCACAACACCTGGGTGTTTTTAGAGAGGAGGTATCACTCTGGCTCAGGCTGGTCTCGAGCTTGCAAGCTCAGTCAATCCACCTACCTCAGCCTCTCAGTGCTAGGGAGGATTACAGGCATGAGCCACTGCACCCATCCACTTATGTACCTATGTGCATTTTTTTTTTTTTTCAGACAGAGTTACTATGTTGCCCTCAGTAGAGTGCCATGGTGTCACAGCTCATAGCAACCTCACACTCTTCAGGCTTAAGCAATTTTGCCTTAGCCTCCCAGGTAACTGGGACTACCTGCCAACCTTGGTGTGTGTGGCTGGCACTGTAACCACTATGCTATGGGTGCTGAGACTGTGTGTATTTTTTTTTTGGGTAATGTGGAAAAGCATTACAGCTTTGGGAGTTGTTATCACTGATGTACCTTCTATATGATATACTAGCACAGTCTTTGTTGTTTGATGATGGTGATGTTGGTCTTTCAGATTGATCCAACTGATGGAGGAGATAATGGCTGAAAAGGAAAATAAGACAATAATATTTGTGGAGACAAAGAGACGCTGTGATGACCTGACTCGAAGGATGCGCAGAGATGGGTAAGTACAGCACCGTGGGAATTCCTAATTGGTATTGTGAATATTGCATAGTATTGGTAATGCCCAACAATGTAATGTGCTCTTTCATTGAACACACTTAACTATCTGTGGTCTAACAAACCTTATCAAAGTTACATAATAGTTTTTTTGACAAGCTTGATTTTTCTCTTGTAAATTTCTAAAATAGTTTGCTAACATTTCTTATAGTTGGCCAGCTATGTGTATCCATGGAGATAAGAGTCAACCAGAAAGAGATTGGGTACTTAATGGTAAGTTGGAAATTAAGCATTTTTTCTTTCCTCCTCTTCCTTCCCTCCTTCTCTCTTTTCCTCCCATTCTCTTTCTTTTTCTAATTTTTCTTTACCAGCTAGAGTATAGTGGCATGATTGTACTACTCAACATCAAAACTCCTGGGCTCAAGCAATTCTCCTGCCTCATACTCCCAAAACTAAGCATTTTCAGTTAATTGTTCCCCTAAGTGAACGTCCATGATGAATGTCAGGAACCTATAAACTTTCTGTAAAGAATCATGAAGTAAATATTTTTGGCTTTGAGACCCAAATGGTGGGTGGTCTCTATAGCAGAGACTTTAACACAAAAGCAGTAGGCCATAGACAACATGTAAAGAAATGGTCTGGCTATGTTCCAACAAAACATTATTTGCACAAATAAGCATTATGCCAGATTTGACCCAAAGGAGTTTGTCTAGTCCTGCTCTAGTTAATTGAGTATTGGAGGTACTTTTAGCATGTCTCCATGTTCCATTTCTCAATACTACTCTTTCTTCATTTTTTTCTGATTATGAAAATAATTATGCCTTGGGGAAATTTTGATAGTTCCTGAAATGTGTAAAGAAAAAAAAATGGTGCGGCACCTATGGCTCAGTGAATAGGGCTTTGACCGCATATACCGAGGGTGGCAGGTTCAAACCCAACCCTGGCCAAATTGCAACCAAAAAATAGCCCGGCATTGTGGCAGGCACCTATAGTCCCAGGTTCTCAGGAGGCTGAGGCAAAAGAATCACCTAAGCCCAAGAGCTAGAGGTTGCTGTGAGCTATGACACTACGATACTCAACAAAGGGTGACAAAGTGAGACTCCGTCTCTAAAAGAAAAAAAGTTCCTTTTTTATTTATTTATTTTTTTAATTAAGTCATTTGTATATAGGTCATACATTTGTGTGATTATGTGTTTCAATTTATTGATTATTTGTACAAATTGGAGTGCTTACATGCTACTAATCAACATAGCTTTCACCTCGTTTACCCAATTACAGCATTAAGACATTTGTGTTTTAAAATGTTCCTTTTTTTGGCTCAGCACCTGTGGCTCAACAGGCTAAGGCGCCAGCCATGTACACCTGAGCTGGCGGGTTCGAATCCAGCCCGCCCGCCAAACAACAATAATGACTGCAACCAAAAAATGGCCGGGCGTTGTTTCGGGCGCCTGTAGTCCCAGCTAGTTGGGAGGTGGAGGCAAGAGACTCTCTTGAGCCCAGGAATTGGAGGTTGCTGTGAGCTGTGATGCCACAGCTCTCTATCCAGGGTGACAGCTTGAGGCTCTGTCTCAAAAAAAAAAAAAAAATGTTCCTTTTTAAAATTTTTTTTATTATTATTTTTTTGAGCGGAGTCTTGCTCTGTTGCCTGGCCTGGCCTTAAATCTGTATTTAAGAGTCTATATTTAAGACATCATTTAGTGCCATATTGTCATAGCTCACAGCAACCTGAAATTCTTGGGTTCAAGCAATCCTTTCTCCCTGTGTCTTCCAAGTAGCTGTGACTATGGGCACCTGCCACATGCCCAGCTACAATTTTTCTATTTTTAGTAGAAACGGGGTCTCACTCTGATTTTTTTATTTTTTATCTATTTCTTAAGACAGAGTCTCACTGTGTCTCCCTTGGTAGAGTGTCATGGCATCACAGCTCACAGCAACCTCCAACTCTTGGGCTTAAGCAATCCTCTTGTCTCAGCCTCCCAAGTAGCTGGAACTATAAGCGCCCACTACAACAATGGTGGTTTTTTTCTGTTTTAGTTGTCATTGTTTTAGCTGGTCTGGACTGGGTTCAAACCTGCCACCCTCAATGTATATGGCTGGCGCCATAACTGCTGCGCTATGGGGCCGAGCCAAGGGGTCTCACTCTTGCTCAAACTCCTGAGCTCAAACAATCCACCTACCTCGGCCTCCCAGAATGCTAGGATTACAGGTGTGAGCTACCATGCCTGGCAAGAAGGATGTTCCTTAGCATCTTTAAGTTATATTTTAACATACTTACAGTCTTCTGGTTTTTAAGACTACTCTGACAGGAAAGGCCACTGAGTAAAGTAGTAGAGTCTATATTTAAGAAATAATTATATGCATATTTCTTGGGGAGAAATACATATTTTCTTTCATTACACATCTTTTTTTTTTTTTTTTTGAGAGTGTCTCACTTTGTCGCCCTCATTTGAGTGCTGTGGCATCACAGCTTACAGCAACCTCCAACTCCTGGGCTTAGGCGATTCTCTTGCCTCAGCCTCCCAAGTAGCAGGGACTACAGGCACCTGCCAACACGCCAGGCTGTTTTTGTTGCATATTGGCCGGGGCTGAATTTGAACCTGCTCCCCTTGGTATATGGGGCCGGCATCCTATTCACTGAGTCAGAGGTGCCACCCTCATTACACATCTTTTTAAACTTGCCTCTTCCCTCTATTTGGTTTTATTGCGTTTGGGATTTTTGTTTGTTTGTTTTTATTTATTTATTTTTTTTTTGTAGAGACAGAGTCTCACTCTGTCACCCTCAGTGGAGTGCTGTGGCGTCACACAGCTCACAGCAACCTCCAACTCCTGGGCTTAGGCGATTATCTTGCCTCAGCCTCCCGAGTAGCTGGGACTACAGGTGCCTACCACTACGCCCGGCTATTTTTCTGTTTTGCAGTTCGGCCAAGGCCAGGTTTGAACCCTCCACCTTCGGTATATGGGGCTGGCGCCCTACTCAATGAGCCACAGGCACCACCCTGTTTGTTTATTTTGAGACAGAATTTCAAGCTGTTGCCTGGTTAGAGTGCTGTAGTATCATAGCTCACAGCAACCTCCGACTCTTGGGGCTCAAGTGATGCTCTTGCCTCAGTTTTTTCTATTTTCAGTAGAGATGAGGTCTCACTTTCTGCGCAGGCTGGTCTCGAACTCATACGCTGAAGCTATCCACTCACCTGGGTCTCCCTGGGTGCTAGGATTACAGGTGCCAATGTGCCCTGCTCAGCTCGTTTGAAAGATAACTTTAAGGGAAAGAAGAGGTCTACCTTGTGTTAATTTTGTTACAGATTACCACACTGTATTAATGGTACTTACTGTTAGTAGGGGCAATTTTTTTATCAATTCCCTTTTGCCTAAATTGAGTGTAATAAGGATTTTCAGAAAGAATATCTCTTACATCTAAAGGGGCTGGACATTTTCTCATACCATTACTTGAAATTTAAACAGAGTAGGGTAAACAGGTCAGATAGCTGAGAATGTTTGATTCTTTCTTTGTTCATTTGTTTTTGCAGAGTTCCGCTCTGGGAAGGCTCCAATCCTTATTGCCACAGATGTAGCCTCCCGTGGGCTAGGTTTGTATAGATAGGTGTCTCTGTCAATGGTATATGTATCTTTTGGTTTAAAGATTTATTTTAAATTCAGATTTACAGTTACATATGTCTTTAGATAAATATTTAAAGAGAATACAAAGTGTGATTTTCCCCCTCCTCCCACAATTTTTTTTAACCTTGGTATTTTTTTTCTTTTATTTTCAAAGTCTCTTCCTGCTCCTGACAAACAGGCTTTGGTCTGCAGCAAGGCCTAGGCATGACTATTCAAACAGTTAGAGGGAGAGGAGACATTGGGTTGAACAATTCAGCTTCTTTCTGGTATTCTATCTTCTGGCTAGACAGAATGAGCCTGATTGAACCTGGCTATTATAAGCTAATTTCTTCAGTTATTCTTTCCCTGTACTGGTCTATGTAAGTTAGAGAGAGAGAAATCTAGTTTCATGAATGCTTATTAAATGGGATTTATAAGTCTATAATCAAATTAAATCTGTATTGCCCAATTTTATTTACTGAAGTAAAATGGCAACTCAGTTATTCCTCCCTCCCTTCCCATACTTGTGTAGATGTGTTACCTAATTTAGGAACTTAATTTGAAGATGATATTCTGGAGTTTTTGACCCACTATGAATTAAGATCTATGCACTTACCTTGTGATGTAGCCCATCATTTGGAGCTAAGCAGATCTAACTGAAAACTTTTATTTTTAAAAAAATTATCACAAATCTTTAAATTTTTGACAGGTATTTTAATTTCTTGCCCAATAAGATGAGAACTATATTCCGTATACTAGTTAAAGAAAACAAGTACTCAAATTGGAATACAAAAGTGATGAAGCCTTTATCCATTGCACTCATCATTCCCTCCTTCAGAGGTGGTGACCTGCAGCCATGACGGAAAGTTGTCTCTGCCCTCTGAGGTCATGTCTGGATCTGTGCCGTTAGAACTTGGGCCTGTTGGGAGATGAGGCGGAGACCTGAAAGCAGTTTACATAAAGCTTTCAGTAAAGGTGGTTTTTAAACAGGCTTGCTATGTGCTGGTAGCTTCTTTGTGCATCTTGCCTAGACAATTAAAAATATTTGCTCCATGTCCCCCTGTATTCTGAACCAAATTAATTGGCTACCATTAGAATAACTTAGACTCTTCATCCCACCCCCACTCATCCAAGTGAGGGGAGAGGGAAGGTATCTGAGTCTGTTTCTTGTTACTCAACATCAGTGCTTATTTTGGGCCCCTTTGTTTGCTGCCTTGTAAAAATCAAAAGAGGGAGAAAACCCACTAAAATGGCAGAATTCTGACCGATGTCCTACAAGATCCTGGAAAGTGAAGGCTTCTACCTCATAGACAGGGGTGCAATTTTCAGCTGAGTCACCAGGCCTTTTTTCACTTCTGTCAACTGATGGTCTCTTAAAAGTTCCCTTCAGGTAAGTTCTTCCATTCCCATGATTTTATAATAGTCTTCCCTAGGCTGTCACTATTCCCTTTCCACTGAAATATTTTTTACTTTTCCTTTTTTTGTTTAAACTACACACTGCTAAACTAAAAGTATTGAATTTATTTTGTTTTGTTTTTTAACAGAAGCTTTGATATCAGCTGCAGATCACTCAGTACATGGCCGAGGCAAATCTACATTGGCCCGAAGCAGCTCTAGATGAGCCTATTGGCTAGTCTTAGTCCCTCCTGATTAGTGACTGGCGATTATAGGCCATGTCGTAGGGCTTTCCAGACAAAAGGTTCTTAGGCAGCTGGCCAAAACATTAACTTTTCAATTTCTTACCCTGCTACAGCATCTTCTAAAAAGGCAGCAAGATAATACTGTGGCAGTACACAGATAACATCAGGGCAGGCCTGACTGGAGAAAACCAAATTCTGCGCTTGCTCTTATGTGCCCACAGCCAGCTATGTGTGAGCACACACAGGACACCTTTCTAGTACGAAGAACTTGCACCATGTCTACCCCCTATTCAGCCCCTCAGAAATACTCCCAAGGCTTAGTGTCTGAACTGCTGGCTCCAGTCCTCAGTGCTTTCTGCTAGGAAAGCACCCTTCTGTGCATCCAGTGCCCTCACTCCATGTTCTGCAGCCATGGTCATGTACGGTGGGATGTCTAAGGAGCATTCTCTTAGCTCTGAAGATGTGGAGTATAATTCCCTGTACCCCTATTTTACATCCATCTTGGCCCTGCATATTTTTTTCCCCTTTGTTGCATCAACGACCCTAGCCGGAGACTCAAGCTGCCCCCTGTGATAAGTGCCTTCTCGTCTTTCTGGTGTGATTTCAGGACTTTAGGGGTCAGTAAAGACCGAGGAGCCTTTCTTGTAATAAGAAACAGACATAATGGCCCTTCTTCACAAGCCCTGTAACAACAGCTGAATTTTTTTTTTTTTGATCATCTCCCCTTTCTCCCCTGAAATTAATCGAGTCTGGGCAATAGATGCAGTCTGACCCTTTGGATGTAACTTACATTTTTTATTAATTATTTTTTTCTACAATCACCCCAATTATCCTTGGGGGAGGCGTTGGAGGACCTGAAATTTTTACCCGAACCCAGGTTCTCCGGCGCTTGGCAACCAAATGGGGCTACAGAGAAGCATCTAAGCCAGTTCACAGAGCGAGCGTGTATGGGGACTTCTCACTGCCACGGACCCTTGATGCATGCTCCCCGCGCTCCAGTGGTCCCGTGTCAGAAGGCGGAGTTTTCGAAAGGAGGCCGCCAAAAATAAAAGGCAAAGAGACGGGATCGGCTGCAGCGGTTTCCCAAAGGAGGAGGGAGTGTGCATCGGTCTGGTAACAAACAGAGAATGTTTTTTAATTATTTATATCACAAAAATCTGTGTTTTATCTAGGATATTTTCTGGATATTCTTTGTAAAATGCAGATTTTTTCCACAAAACAGTAGGATTCTTTGTTATATTCTTAAATTTGTCTGTTTAAGTAGGTAAAAAAATAGATGTTTAGCTAGAAGCATTACACTAACATTTATATATTGTAAGCTATAGGAGGTTATTCAGCCCAATTCCCAGCAGCAGATAGAATGAATATTAAACTTGTCTCAAGGTTTCATGGATTTTCCCACATTCTTTGGCTATTAATTTAATTTCCCAGGTTATACAGACAATCTCTGATAATTGAAACAAGTACTGAGTTGAAATAACCTTGAGTTGAGCAAAAAACTTATTTGGCAGAAGCTGGGCTTGATAGTACAGTAAAATTTTAGTGTAATGTGCTCTTGTGATAACTAAAAAGGGAAAGATAATCCAAATGTTTCTACAAAGGAAAGTAGGTGTGTACAGTATTTTGGCTCTGAACAGTTTTTTTAAAAATATGAGAGCAAAAAGAATTAACCTAAATGTTATAAGTCTCCTTGAAAATGTAGTATAAAGTATATGAAGCTCTTTTTTTATTTTGCTCTGTGACTGGTTTGAAGGTAAGTTTGTTATGATGTTGGTAGATTTTGCCAGGCTTCTCCCAACAGAGTAGAAGTGATTTGGCCTTGTAACTTAATGGTGGTTACCAGGTACATACTTCTACATTCCTGTTTTGAAAAGAATAGTACTGGAATTTGCCTGTCTGAAGACCAATCTTGGTAGAACTCCTGTCTATATCAGTTAAAATGTAGAAGAGGCAGGAGTTTGGATGGTTGGAAGGGATTTCATTAGGGTTGTACAGCCAATAAAGATGTTGCTTCCCATGCATGTCCCAATTATCCCTAATCCTCTTTTACTCTGTTGGGATGAGTCTTGTTTTGTTTCTGTTCAGAGTGGTTGCTAATTTCATCTTCTCTCCTCTTGCTGTCATCTGCATTCGTGCTTCCCACCTGTTGTTGGCATGTCCTTTACCTTCTCTTTCCCTGCCACGTCAAACTACACACTGAATCATCAACAACTTGGAAGATGTGGAAGATGTCAAGTTTGTGATCAACTATGACTATCCAAACAGCTCAGAGGATTATGTGCACCGTATTGGCCGAACAGCCCGTAGCACCAACAAGGGCACCGCCTATACCTTCTTCACCCCAGGGAACCTCAAGCAGGCTAGAGAGCTGATCAAAGTGCTGGAGGAAGCTAATCAGGCTATCAATCCCAAACTAATGCAGCTGGTAGACCACAGAGGAGGCGGCGGAGGAGGGGGTAAGGGTAAGTCCTGGAGTTTTCCAGGTACTGCCGAGGTATCTTTATATTTATTGTGCCTTTAAAAAAGAAAAAAAAAAATGTGAAGCCTTTCATCTTCTGCTTAATAACAAAGGAATCTTGCTTAACAGTTTTTACAACTTCTTCTAAGAAAATGTGACTTGTTCCACTTTTGCAATACAATTATTTCTGTATATTATAATCCAAAAATGTGCTTTGAATTTTTAGGAACATAGTGCATATTCAAAATTAAGGTAAAATGTGATTGCTTTTTATTACCTTAGAACGTGCTTAGTAGTATATTGAGTTTTTAGTTTTACATTTGGAGAAATCACTAATTTACTAATTTGGAGGTTGGCCTGGCTTAAACATCAAGGAAGCACAATGAAAATTCCTTATATTCTTCCATCAGGAGGTCGTTCTCGGTACCGGACCACTTCTTCAGCCAACAATCCTAATCTGATGTATCAAGATGAGTGTGACCGAAGGCTTCGAGGAGTTAAGGATGGTGGCCGGAGAGACTCCACAAGCTATCGGGATCGTGGTGAAACCGATAGAGCTGGTTATGCTAATGGCAGTGGCTATGGAAGTCCAAATTCCGCCTTTGGAGCACAAGCAGGCCAATACACCTATGGTCAAGGCACCTATGGGGCAGCTGCTTATGGTACCACTGGCTATACAGCCCAAGAGTATGGTGCTGGCACTTACGGAGCTAGTAGCACCACCTCAACTGGGAGAAGTTCACAGAGCTCTAGCCAGCAGTTTAGTGCGATAGGCCGGTCTGGGCAGCAGCCACAGCCACTAATGTCACAACAGTTCGCACAGCCTCCAGGAGCTACCAATATGATAGGTTACATGGGGCAAACTGCCTACCAATACCCTCCTCCTCCTCCTCCCCCTCCTCCTTCACGTAAGTGAAACCACTCAAGTGGTAGTGACTCCTGCAGACTTAATTACATTTTAAGGAACACTGTCTTTACTCTTTTTCCCCTTCTCCTTCTTTTTCTTTTTTATTTTATTTTCCTAACCATTGTGATTTGTCTTTTCACGCAGATTAGTTAGAATTCACTGCCAGGTTTCTTCTGCCCGCCAAAATGATCCAGTCTGGAATAACAGATTTTGTAAAAATATATATATATATCTGACTGGAAGAGATTAATTTCTTCCCCCAACTTCTTGCATGTTGAGGATATTTGAGCTATTTTTCATCTTGAAAGAATAAGGTATTAGACCCCTTTCTGGGAACCCAGTTTTTGTTGTCCTGAGTTATGGGGTGGGGGGAGGACTGAAGTTTTCTGCAGCAGAAGATGGCATCTGTGCTTTAATGATTCTCCTTGCTGGGTTAGAAAACCAGGAGCGATATCCCTGCACATTTTCCATAATGCTTTCTGATGTTTGTCAAGTTGAAACAGGGTTCCTCAGGCCCAGTGAGTTTTTAAGATAGTTGTTTGCCATTGTTATTTTGGCTGATTGCTTACTAAATGGATTTGACACTTATTAATTGGTTTTATCTCCCTCGCACTCTGCCTTCCCCCTTCTCCCCTCTCAGTTTACTGAGAATTAACCCTTTTAATGTCAGGTTAGAAATGAATTGCTGAGTGTCAGTGTATCTTTCAAATTAAAAACCACAAGTGTTTATTGCAGTGGTTAAAATGAAGCATCTCAGCATCTTGGCAGGAAGCTGCCTGTTTTTCTTTTTGATATAACCAGGGACCATCTGAAATTCATTTCCCAGCCAGACAGTTCCTGTAAGTAAATGAACATAAATGCTCACTGGAAATGTACTTTATTAACCAGTTAAATCTATGCATTCACCTATAGTGTAAAAAGCACCTTTAATTATAAACAGAATATACTCAACGGGCTAATTTTCTTTTTAAAATCAGTATATGTAGAGCTAGAATAAAAGTAACTCTGCCAGCTACTCTGCCTTTTGGCAAAGTTAACTTGAACAAAGTATCTTTGGGGTTTATCAAAAACTCTTATTCTCTTCATACCCTGTTCTCTGCAGTGCTTTTTAACAACTTCTGGGTGCAAATTTCCTTCAGCATTCTTTGCACTCAGCTTTTTACAGGTAGGTGTAGTGCTTACAAGTTATGGAGGACTAAAGCTTAAGTCGTTACTTTTCCTCCATCTAAAGGTAGGTGAGTTTGTCCTCTTCATAGTAATGCTGTTTTCTGGAGACTTTGTATAGGAGATGGGTTCTGTTCTTGTGTTCACCATAACGGGATAGAGAGAGCAGACAGCCCCAGGAACCTCTTCAAATCCAACATGGAACTATTCATTTTTATGCTGTTAATTGGTATTGTTCATTCACAGTGCAGTTAAAAGAAGTGACACCACTGCATTCTTTGGCTAAGACCTGAGAGTGATTACTGGTTTGTAAAATCTAAATATCTAAATACTTGAGGTTTGTTTTTGTTTTCCTTTTAAAATTCTTTAGGGAGAGAGAAGGGATGGTTTCTGAGGGGTTCTTGAAAATACGATACATTGTGCAACATACAGGTAGGTTGTCAGCATAAGCTGAAATATGTGCATGTAAAAACTTAGACATTCTTTTTTATTTTCTATTTTCTCCCTTCTCTTTTTGTCCTGCTCCACCCACCCCACCCCCAATCTTCTAGAAGTTGAGGCCGAAGGAGGATGGTAGGCACAGAAGAAACAGCTGCTCTGTGCTTTTCAAACCAAAGTGCCCCACCCCCACCCCAGTTTGTCTGAGCACTGACCAGTCTGTTTTGGACATTTCTTTCTACAACCAAATTCTGATATTTTTTCCCTTGAACGTAGAGATTCCACCACAGGGGTGTCTTAATTTAAAAAACTCTTCCAGCTCTTTTAAAAAAGCATCTGCTTGAGGGAAAGGTCTCTGGGCAAGCAAGTAGTTATTTGGATTGCTTGCTTCCTTTTTTTCCACAGGGACATAACAATCATAAAGTAATAGTAAATGCCACATCTCAGAAGTAACTATGGCCTGAGCACAGCTGAAGTCTAGCAGCATTCAACTCTTTTGCCTCCATGTCTGTCAGTCATTCAGATTCTGAGCAGAAGAATCATCATACTAGTTAGTTACTGCAGTCATGGTTGCAACTCAATTTAGGGAAAGGGCTTCAAATTATTAAGCTGTGGGCTGCTTCTTCCCAGTCCCTCCCTAACAATTCATTGTGTGGACTTCTCTCATCTAAAGGTTGGTGGCTTTTGCTTGGGATCAGTGCTCTCTATTCATGTCCTTGCTGGTCTCTGAACACATTCCTGTTGCATTAAGACTTGAAAGAATTGTAGATGTGTGATGTTCAGGCGCAGGATGCTAAGAGCTATGTTACTATTCTTAGTTTGTAAATTGTCCTTTTTGATACCATCTTGTTTTCTTTTTGTAGGTATAAATAAAAACTGTTGACAATAATGTGTGAGCTTTATCGCTTAAAAATTCTGTGAATAGTTTAATGTAATCCTCTCACAATAGTTTTTATATGCTTCAAGACAAAGGTCAGGGATGTTGGATTGACTAATCGTTTTATCACCTAAAACTGAAAGGAAGGTGGGATGGGTTGGTCTCAATGCAAGAATTGAAGGCAGGATACCTAGTAGGTATTTATTTGCTTGGCACTGATCAGATGATGTGCAAATCGTACCCACCTAGGATGGTAAAGGGCCTAGTATGAGCCACAAAACTGTTAATCCAGCCAGAGCTGGTATATTTGGTTTGTGTGGCATATAGGGTGGAAGGAAGTAAATTAACATTATTACACAAACTTATCACTTTTTTATCTTGACTACCTAAATTTGGTCACCTACCTGGTAAGTAGAAATTGCCACAAGAGCATATTGCTGATATTTTGACTGATCTTCAGTTGGGGCTTTCTTACAGGGACATCTTTCATGCACTTAGATCTTAGAGAACAAAAGTTTATTTGATCCATTCATGGGAAGTCACCTTAAGGCTGCTCGTTCCAGGTGCACGATGGGGCCCAGCTCTTCATTACCTCTATAATGGGTATTTAAGGGAGATCCTATTGACAAGAAGATCTTCTAGAGAAAACGATCAGTGCTTTGTTGAAATCCACACTAAGCATCAAGTCATGGATAAGTTGCCAAGGAGAACTTTGAAAATGGTTTACTATTCATGTCCTTGACTATGGAGATCTCCAGGAACTCTCAAATTGGCACTGGAAGACTTAACTTCTTACCTTTAAGGACTGGAAGAAAATGGAAAAAGAAGTTAGATTTACTGCACAGATGAAAGAATTTTATTTTTTGAGACAGCCTGTCATCCTGGGTAGAGTGCCATGACATTCACAGCAGTCTCACCTCTTGGGTTTGAACAATCCTCTTGCCTCAGCCTCCCAAGTAACTGGGACTACAGGCACCTGCCACAAGGCCCAGTTCTGTTTTTAGTAGAGATGGGGTCTTATTCTTCCTCAGGCTGGTCTCCCAACTCCTGAGCTCAAGCAATCCACCTCCCTTGGCCTCCTAGAGTCCCACCAGTTGGAGTCCATGTGCATAATCTTAGTATCTCTTAATGCCTAGTTCACAGTAATCTTGAGTATCTTGGGTTGGATCCCGCCAGCCTGGATGTTTGAGGCTGAGGCCATTACCACTGACCTAGGGGAGCCAAGCCCTTAGTGTCTCTTAATACCTAGTATTCACATATTAAAGCCAAGGGGGAACTTCGTCTTGTGTCTTAAGGTTGACTGGACCATTGACCCTGGTCTTGGATGCTGACATCCCTACTCCCTTAAGCTGTGAATTTAGCAGTTGGGCTTCATCCTCCTGTTTATTACACATCTCATACCCATTGGCATTCCCTTTTTACTCCCCCAAACTGTCCACATCTTTGTTCACTGAAGGCATTTTTCCTGGATAATTGCAACTGCTCCATAACTAGTCACGGTACTTAGCTGCTTTTTTGCCCTACACAGCAGTTAGTGGATTGGTGGGGTTTTTTTGTTTTTTTCAAGAGACAAGAGTTTCACTTTGTTACCCTTGGTGGAGTGCCATGGCTCCATGGCTCACAGCAACCTCCAGCTCCTGGGCTTAGGTGATTCTCTTTGTCTCAGCCTCCCGAGTAACTGGGACTACAGGCGCTCGCCACAATGCCTGGCTATTTTTGTTCCAGTTCAGGCAGGGCCCGGTTTGTACCTGCCACCCTTGGTATATGGGGCTGGTGCCCTACTCACTGAGCCACAGGCACCGCCCTGGATTGTTTTTTGTTTTGTAGAGACAGTCTCACTATCACCCTCGGTAGAGTGCTGTGGTGGTGTCACAGCTCACAGCAATCTCCAACTCCTGGGCTTAGGCAATTCTCTTGCCTGTGCTTCCGGAGCAGCTGGGACTACAGGTGCCTGCCACAATACCTGGCTATTTTTCTGTCTTGCAGTTCTGCTGAGGCCAGGTTTGAACCCTGCCACCTTCGGTATATGGGACCAGCGCCCTACTCGATGAGCCACAGGCGCCATTTGGTTTTTTAAATGACCATCCAGTAGTTGCCCTTGGCAATCAGAACACAGTACAGACCATGTGAACTGGTCTTGGTTGACTTGATGTCTGCAGGTTTGTAGATTTTGCCCACATTAGCCTTGTCCATGACAAGCTGGTATCCTGCCTTGGGAGTTGTACATAGATATGGTCTGGAATGTTTTTCCATCCGTATTTTTTCTCCCTGCCCACCCCACTCCCTTTTGAGATGGTCTGCACTTTTTTGCCCAGACTAGAGTGCAGTCATATCTCGCTGTAGGCTCAAACTGCATCAGCTTCCCAAGTATACCTACAGGAGTGCACCACCATACCTGGCTGAGTTTTCTCTCTCTTTTTTTTTTTTTTTTTTGTAGAGACAGTCTCACTTTATCGCCCTCGGTAGAGTGCCATGGCGTCACACTGCTCACAGCAACCTCCAACTCCTGGGCTTAGGCGATTCTCTTCCCTCAGCCTCCTGAGTAGCTGGGACTACAGGTGCCCACCACAACGCCCGGCTATTTTTTGTTTTTGCAGTTCGGCCGAGGCTGGGTTTGAACCTGCCACCTTCGGCATATGGGGCCGGCGCTCTACTCACTGAGCCACTGGAGCCGCCCTGAGTTTTCTCTTTTAATAGAGCTGGGGTCTGGCTCTTGCTCTTGCTCATGCTGTCTTGAACTTCTGACCTCAAGCAATCCTCTCACCTCAGCCTCCCAAAGTATTAAGATTGCAGGCATGAGCCACCGTGCCCAGCCCCCTATATTTTCTTAACCAATTGTGTTTTTTTTTCTTTTAAGCAAGAATTCTGTCAAATATGCACCGTCTTGCCTGTACATAGTGTGTGCATAGCACACACACCATATTGGCCTGCATTTTGTCATAGGACTAAGTGTTTCTTAAAAATAGTTGTCTTCTCTCATTAGAATAGCGGTTCTCAACCTGTAGGTTGTGACCCTTTTAGACTATTAAAGGTTTGAGGCATTAAGAGGGTTGAGAACCACTGCATTAGAATGTAAGCACTGGGTGGCACCTGTGGCTCAAAGGACTAGGGCGCTGGCCCCGGCCAAAAACTGCAAAAAAAAAAAAAACCAAAAAACATAAGCACTATAGGGGCAGAGACTTGGCTCTATCTCCGCAGCCCCGCAAATATTTACTGACTGGATGAGTAAGCTCCCTGGGCCAGCAGCATGCTGTGTTCTCCCAGGACTTACCTTTGGTCACATACAAGTAGAAGAAGTCACAGTAGAAGATGGTCTGTACTACTCCAGACACCACTGCAATTTGGTCATAGAAATTCTCGGTCTGGTACCGCCTGATCCAGTTAGCTAGATAGAGGGCCCGGTACAGACCCAGGAAGAACAGATAGTGAGTTGTAATGGTCTCGGCCTCTCCGGTCTTGCTGATCATGAAGAGCTGGGGCAGGATGGCCACCGACTCCAGGTAGATGGAGAAAGTCCAGAGGATCTGAGCCAAAGAGAAGTGTGGCCAGAGAAAGCTGAGTGTGGCCCAGTAGGCAGATCTCTTTTTAAAAACAAAGTAATTAATAAAGCAATAGTTTGGCTTGGTACATGTAGCTTAGTGGCTAGAGCGTCAGCTATATACACCGGGAGCTGATGGGTTGGAATCCAGCCCCAGCCTGCCAAACAATGACAACTACAACCAAAGAATAGCTGGGTGTTGTGGCAGGCACCTGTAGTCCTAGCTACTTGGTTGGCTGAGGCAAGAGAACCTAAGAGTTTGAGGTTGCTGTGAGCTGTGACACCAGGGCACTCTACCCAGGGCTACAGCTTAATACTCTTTGTCTCAAAAAAAAAAAAAGGCAACAGTTTACCAAAGAAAATGCAGTTTGTGTGGGGGCAGCACCTGTGGCTCAGTAAGTAGGGTGCCGGTCCCACATACAGAAGGTGGAGGGTTTTAACCCAGCCCTGGCCAAACTGCAACAAAAAATTAACCAGGCTTTGCGGCGGATGCCTGTAGTCCCAGCTACTCGGGAGGCTGAAGCAAGAGAATCACCTAAGCTCAAGAGCTGGAGGTTGCTGTGAGCTGTGATGCCACAGCACTCTACCGAGGGCAACAAAGTGAGACTCCGTCTCTTAAAAAAAAAAAAGAAAATACAGTTTGTGGAAGGAAAACCACATTCTCAATGTAAGAATTGACTATTTTAATAATATATGCTATCTCTAAATCTAAAAAATTTTTGAAAACATCCTGCTTTTTTTCACAACGTAGCATGAACATTAGAAAATTTTTAAATGTTGCAGTTTTACTGAATGAAACAATTGAACCCACAGTTTCCTTAAAATATAGTCCATAAATACCAACATCAGAATCTCCCAAAATGCCTTTTGCCCATAGGTTCACAGGCCACAGCCCAGACCTACTGGCCTGTCCTCTGCTAATCTGTTGGACATAAGGTCTCAACAGCCAGAAGTGGAACTGGGATGCCTGCTTGGTAAATGGACATCAGGACTAGATATGCACATTTTTTAAATTGAGCATTATGAATAGCTTATTGCCAGTTTCTTCTAAACACAGAAGTGAACAATACACAAACAGTAGTCATAGTCACAGCAGAAGGCAACCTCAGACGTCACGAAGGGTCTGGAAGGAAGGACGCAGAGGAGCAGGCTTACCTTCTGGAGCTAGCACTCAGTCCCTTCCCTTACCTCCAGGGGAGTAAAACTGTAGTTCTCAAGGAACGAAAGGCCAATGACTGGGACCAGAAGAAACTCCAAGCGGAATGTGTCGTTCTCACTGTCAAATGTTTTCCGAAATTTCCCGTAGATCATGTACACTGTGACATAGGCACAGAGGAGAAAAACCACCTGTGTGGAGGGAAGAGACAAGGGGATCTATGAGGTCCCTGCCTATTTGCTAGGCTTCGAAACCTACCACACCTAAGGGCCAGTGCTCTGCCATAACATACATGAGGAGGTAAAATGTGTTTGCAATTTCCCCTGGGTCCAGCCGCCTAGAATCTAAAGTTAATGAGCCTTTATTAAGTAACTCCATGCTTCTAACCATGACAGTGATACCTTAAAGAGTCAGATGCTCTGCTTGTCCCCTCTGTCTGTGGAGCATTAGGCCAATAAACAAGATTGGTCTTTTTCAGGGAATTTAGCAGTGGTATTCCAGGGCTTTTGAAAACGTTCAAAACTTCAATTCCTGACTATGCATCAGTGACTTATAAACGTTCTTCCACAAGGACTACTAACATCTTTTTTTAAAAATGTTGACCTGGCTCGGCACCTGTAGTTCAAGCAGCTAAGAAGCCAGCCACGTACACCAGAGCTGGCAGGTTCGAATCCAGCCCGTGCCTGCCAAACAATGACAACTACAACCCAAATAGCTGGGCATTGTGGCAGGTGCCTGTAGTCCCAACTACTTGAGAGGCAGAGGCAAGAGAATCTCTTAAGCCTGAGAGTTGAGGTTGCTGTGAGCTGTGACGCGATGGCCCTCTACCTAGGGCGACAGCTTGAGGCTCTGTCTCAAAAATAAATAAATAAGAGTGTTGACCTGGCTGACCTTCCCGTCCCTTACCCAGTCCTCACTCAGCATGTGTACCAGCAGCAGCTACTGAACTCCTGCCATCCTCAGTGTCCTTTGAATACACTGAGCTCCGTCTGTCTGGAGGCTTTTTGCTTGGAATGCCTCCCTCGATCTTCACATAGCTGGTTCTGGTTGTTGCTCAGATCTTGACTTACCTGTCACCTCTTTAAGACTTTCCTAACCATACACCCTGAAGTAGCTCTCCAGTTGTGCTCCATCATGTAACCCTATTTTTATAATAAAACTCTCTTTTATTGGGCGGCACCTGTGGCTCAGTGGGTAGGGTGCCAGCCCCATATACCAAGGGTGGCAGGTTAAAACCTGGTCCTGGACAAATTGAAACAACAACAAAAAAATAGCCGGGCATTCAGGCAGGTGCCTGTAGTCCCAGCTACTCGGAAGGCTGAGGCAAGAGAATCACCTAAGCCCAGGAGTTGGAGGTTGCTGTGAGCTGTGTGGCACTCTACTGAGGGGGACAAAGTGAGACTCTGTCTCTACAAAAAGAAAATTAAAATTAAAAAAAAGAACTCTCTTTTATTGAAGGAAATGTTGACTACAGTAGGATTTTAGGGAGAGATGAAAGGCTTCAGTGCCAAGGGAGAAAAATAGGGTTTTAATTATTTGTATAGCCGTATCCCTAACCAAAGCTTTTCTTGTTTGTTTTATTATTAGAATGTAGGCTCCACAGACACAGGAGCCTTGTAAATTTTCTTCAGGTGTTGGCAGAGTACAGGCTTAAAAAAAAATTGTTGGATGGATAGCCAAATGAGTTCTCCGAAAGCTCAGGACACCTGTTTGACATTTTTGCTTATTTTAAAAATCATTAAAATAGCTAACCTTTGCTGAATTGTTAACATATGGCAGAGGGTATTTTTTTGCCATTTACATTTATTACCTCCTTTACTTTTCCCAGCCAAACTCTCTGAGGTAAGTGCTAGAATCATCTTCATTTTGCATAGGAGGAAACTGGAGGACAAAGTCCTGTGTGACCCAAGTCCAGGTCACACAGGCACCAGGCAGCAGAGTCGGGATTCAAACCCACAGCCTAAGTGCCCAAGCAGAAGGCCCCCACTGTCACCACCTGACCGCTCACCTTCATCACGGTGTTGTAGATGGAGATGAAGTTGGTAAACAGGTCCAGGTATCTAGTGGTGAAGACCAGAGTGAAAAGGATCTGGCTTTTCCCAGAGATGCCTGTGGGGCAGGGGGGACACAATGAGAACAGACTCCTGAGCCTCAACCAAAGTGCACCTCCTGGAGCTGGGCGAGCCTCTGAGACACCTCATCCAGGGCATTGTTGCTCCCCAAAGGGCAGGAGTTCATCCTTCCCACCAGATCACCTGAGGAGTCCAGACGCTGCTCTTTAGGCTGCAGTCTGTCTCCCGCTCTCCCAATAAAGACACCAACACGGACACTGGGTTCCCAGCCCCCTGCAAGTGCCTGCCGGGTTCCAGCTCCAGGGAAGATACCAGGGGTGGTGTAAGTTGGCTCCGTGGGGGGATTTGGGCTTCTCTTCACTCCACCCTCAGAGTTCCACAGACACTCCCCAAAGCTCCATCTTTGGAAGAACAGTTCACTGACTCTACAAAGCATTGATTTACCAAGGAGACAGAAGCAGGCAGACGGAGGCTGGGGCCAGGGCAGCATTCTATTTTATCTTCCAAAATGTAAGCATTAAAAATCCTTTTTTCTCAGCTTGGCACCTGTGGCTCAGCGGGCTAAGGCGCCAGCCACATACACCTGAGATAGAGGGTTCGAATCCAGCCTGGGCCTGCCAAACGACAATGACGGTTGCAACCAAAAAATGGCCAGGCGTTGTGGTGAGTGCCTGCAGTCCCAGCTACTTGGGAGGCGGAGGCAAGAGACTCGCTTGAGCCCAGGAATTGGAGGTTGCTGTGAGCTGTGATGCCATGACACTCTATCCAGGGTGACAGCTTGAAGCTCTGTTTCAAAAAAAAAAATCCTTTTTTCTAGCTCAGCGCCCATAGCTCAGTGGTTAGGGCACCGGCTACATACACCGGGGCTGGTGGGTTTGAATCCAGCCCGGGCCAGCTAAACGACAGTGACAACTGCAACAAAAAATAGCCAGGTGTTGTGGTGGGCACCTGTAGTCGCAGCTACTTGGGAGGCGGAGGCAAGAGAATCGCTAAAGCCCAAGAATTTGAGGTTGCTGTGAGCTGTGACGCCACAACTCTGCTGAGGGCAACATGAGACTCTGTCCTCTACAAATAACCCTCAGGCTGCCTCTCTTCTTCCTTTGTCCCTTTACTACCTCAGACATTCCTGAGGCTGTGATCACATGCCAGGGTCTTCCAGCTCTAAGTTGTATCCCAGGGTCCCATACCCCAAGTACAGCACCTGGCAGAGAGCCGGTTGGGTAACAGCGCCCCCTCCTGGTCATGGATGCTCATCCTGCCCAGGGGCCCCCTGTGGAAGTGCAGGGATAGGTCCAGGCTGATTCTTCTGTCCCATCACCTTCCAGTATTCCTGACCCACTTCTGAGGGGAACCTGAAGGGTCTGGGTTCCTGTCCCTCTGGAGAACCCAAATGGCCTCTGAGTCTAGAACCAGCCCCTCTGCATCTCCCCCCACCCCTGCTGAGTCCTCTAGGCTGAAGCCTCCCCCATCCCAAGCCCCTTTGCTTTGCCTCCTCTTCTTCTCTCTCTCTCTCTCTCTCTATCTCTCTCTATCTCTCTCTATCTCTCTCTCTCTCAGCTCCCAAAGTGACCTGCCTCAGGCACCTCTCCCAGACCCTCCCCTGTCCCCAACCTTCTGCTCCTCAGTCCCAACTCCCTGGCTTGACAAAAGGGCCTTTAACAACTCATCTCCCTCCCAGACCACCCCCAAATCAGGCTGCTCATCCTTCCCGGGACATGCTCTGCACTCGGCCACGTATGTGTGGCTGCACCCTGAGAGTGCACACCCTTCCTGGGTCAACTCTCTACCTAGCCACCCTCCCAGGCTCAGCCCCCCATACCTTCCGGGGGCTGCTTTTGGCCTCTCCAGCCCCCACAGGAAGCCTGAGCTCATCATCACTATAATCTCCCCACCTTAGTGCCAAGCATGGGGTGGACACCTCCAGGACACCAGTGGACAAAGATGGCTGCAGGAAGCTCAGGCAGCCTCTGATTGCACTGCGTCTGTTTGGTGACCACCTGTGCAGCCTCGAAACTTTTCCAAACCTCCAGCAGAGCAGCCAGACTGCTGGGCAAACCAGGAGCCCCTGGGGACCTCCAGAGACTGCGGTTCAGTGGCCGCTGCACGCCAACCTGAGCCCCTCTGCTGCCCTTCCTGCCACATCACAGTCCCTGTGCCACACGCCTGCACTGAAGGGACAAGGGCCCAGCCTTGGGGGCGTCTGGGGCAAACAGGGAAGAGAAGACCCTGAGAATTGGGAGCCACTTCCTGAGGACATGTCCCCTTATCCTCCTCCTCCCCAGTGAGGGTGGAGTGCGCAACAGGGGTGACTGGAGGGAGGGAGGGGGTGTAGCTCCTCCTCAGACCCCTCCTTTTCCAAGTAGCCAAAAACTGTGCCAAGACGGGGGAGGGGATATCAGTGGAGGCAGAAACCCACCCTCCCCCATAATCTCGAGGGTCTTTTGATACTGCACAACTTGACAGTGATTTTAGAAGCTGAGCTATACAAAAAGAGTTTCAAAGACGTGGGAGCTGAAGTCCCCACCCAGAGCAGACTCAGTGGAGGGCCCCGCCTTGAAGGCAGGGGACGTGGGGCTGGCCAGCGACCGGTCCCCCACCTCCCGCCCGGGGCGCCCCTCACCGGTGCAGCACTTGGACCTCCAGATCTTCCCCAGGAGCAAGATCATGGCCAGGAGGTGGCTCAGGTCGCCGAGGATTCGGAACACGTTCATGGTCCTGTCGGTCGGTGTGGCGCCCACGCCCAGCAAACTTCAGGAAACTTTCTGGCGGCCGGGGCGGCTACCACGACCACGTTCCCGGCCCCGGCGTCTCGCTGCCCGGCCCTGCCCGCGCCTCCGGCCGCCGCGCTCCTCCAGCGCACTCCCGGCCGGGCGGTGACGTGGCTAGGCGGGCCGCGGCGGGGTGGGGAGCCAGGAAGCGGCGCCGCCGGGAGGTCCCGCCCCCCGCCATCCAGGCCTTAGCCCCGGGCGGGGCGGCCGGCCAGGCAGGGGGGCTTCCGGCTGCCACCCGACCCAGCCCCCAGGTGCCCAGCTCGTCTCGATCCGCGGTGTCCCAGTGTCCTCTGCCTCAGTTCCCTGATCTGTAAGCCAAGGCAAGGCATGAGCTTACCGGATCAGAGCCCCCTGTCAATTGCGACCCGCTGCTATTGTCATTATCTTGGAGTTTGAACTCCCTCCCCAGGTTGGGAGGGGTGGGGAAAAGAAGGAGAACTGGAGTCCCTACCCTCTCGCCTGTTAATTTGGATGTCAACACTTGCCCCGGTCTGACCTTGCTGGGGGTGGATGAGGGTAAAGGTAACTCTCAGGTGTGGAGTCAGACGGTCCTTAGTTCCAGCCTAGGTGCTGCAGTCCTTCCCCTCTCTTGGCCTCAGTTTTGTCTGTAAGATGGCGTTATCGTGAGTAAGAAAGAGGTCAAGTCTGTTCAGGAGACCCAGGGCCTCCATTAGTGCCTCTCTCTTCTTGGTGTGCTAAGCTGTTAAACAGGGACGCAGGGCCAGCAGAGACACCGGACGGAGGAGGGTGCAGGATCAATGGTAGGAGGGAGTCTTCCCACTGCTGAGCGGCCTGAGCCTAAGGACTCTTACTGCCCCCTTGTAGGCCCCCATACCCCACTCCCACTCACGACCCTCATCTCTAAACAGCTGCCACAGATAGCCAGAGAGGCTTTGGCATGATAGCAATCTGTCACTCTAGTGTTCAAGACCCCTCCATAGCCCTCCAGGAGCCTCACTATAGCTCCCAGGGCAAGGTAGTCCTTTGAGACTCAAAATGTGGATCCAGGGCCAGCTGTCATCTGTTGGGAATGCAGGATCTCTTGGCCCCATCCCAGCCCAACTGGGGTGATTCAGACCCTGCCAGTTAAGCAAGACCCCCAGGGGATGCACAGACACTTTGTATCTTTACCCTCATCCACCCCCAGCAAGGTCAGATCAGGGCAAGTGTTGACATCCAGGCGAGAGGGTAGGGACTCCAGTTGCCCCAATGAGAGGCACCAATGTAAACAACACAATGCTAAGGGGAAGTTGCTATTATTATTCTCATTTTACACAACGGGAAAACTGAGGCAGAGAAGTAAAAAATAATTTGCTTAGGCAGTGGCCGTAGTTCTGTGGGTAGGGTGCCATCACATACACACAGGCTGGGGAGTTTGAACCCTGCCTGGGCCAGCTAAGCAACAATGACAACTGCAAAAGAAAAATAGCCAGGCTTTGTGGTTGGCGCCTGTAGTCCCAGCTACTTGGGTGACTGAGGCAAGAGAACAGCTTAAGCCCAAGAGTTTGAGGTTGCTGTGAGCTATGATGCCATAGCACTCTACCGAGGGCAACATAGTGAAACTCTGTCTCGGAAAAAAAAAATTGCTAAGGTCACACAGACGCTAAGCAGTTGTGCAACCCCGATTCTAACACACAATCTGCAATGAAATCATTATGTTACACTGTGGGCTGCCGTGGCAGGTGATAAGCGCCCTTTCGTGAGAGGTGGGTGAGCAAGGGGTGGGTGCTTATTTGTCAGAGATTCAGCAACGGGGACCCCTGCTCTAGTAGGGAGGCGGAGATAACAATAGCCATCAAGTATTGAGCATCTACTTGGAATGGGTCAGGCATGTCACTTGGGTTCTTTCCGCCCCGTCTCAGGGCATATGTGGTACAGCAGGCTTTAGCACCTCACATCTTGAGGTCCACGGAGGTGAACTTCATGGACCAAGTCCCTCTGGGAGAGAAGCCAGGCACTTGTCCCTTGGGCGTGGCATGTTCTTCATGGAGCCTTCTGTTCCCTGCTCCCCTCAGCCCTGCCCAGATGCCTCCCCTCCAGCGGGCGCCCAAAAGGCGGTGGCTATTTAAACCCCTCAGGTGTGGCTGTGGTTCCCTCTGCCCAACCAGCTGGCACTTCCTTCTCAGCGCCCACCTCCTCCCAAGCCAGGGAAAGCACGTGCATTTGCCATTTGGTGAAACATCTGTCCTCCTGGGAAGCAGCCCCAACTAGGGGGGAGTGAGGAGGCTGGAACAAGGCTGGAATCCTCTCCCTCTTTATTTTTTCCAGGGGACCACAGGGGTGGCTTTAGGAGTGACCACCATGGTGGGGAAGGGGAAAGAACCCAGGCTGAAAGCTCCAAGGCCTGAGCCTGGGCCCCTCGCTGGGCCTCAACTTTCTCCTGTGCTAAATGGGAATAATAAAGATAGACACATTAGCATTGCTGACAGCTTATCCAGTCTTTCCAAAAGCCCATGAAACCTCTACTATGTCATCATTTTCCAGACAAGGAAACTGAGGCTCAAATTTGTCTCTTGCTCTAGCAGATCGCACAGATCACCTCTCCCCAAAGTTCTATCACTCTGCCCTTAGCAATCAGCCTTCCCTTTTTTGTACCCACCCCACCTCCAAGGTGGAACATTTTTCAAAGTGCCTCCCGAAGAAAAGGGGAAATCTCCTACTCATTTAAAACACTGTACCTTGGTAGACCATAGGCACAGTCCTGCCGCCTGAACCGTTCTTCACTGTCTGTCTCTGCTGCTGGGTGGACCCCCCAAGTCTCTCATTTCTCCGGGCCTCAATTTCCTGATACCCCAAGATATGCCTACTATAGGAATGCAACTGAGGGGAAAGCAAAGAGGGAAATTTCTTTCAGCTCAAAGGGCAAAGATTGCTTTTTTCTCATTAACAAAGCAAATTGTATGTTCAAAGTCAGATTTACTGGTGAAAGAGAGGGGGAGCTGCTCATTTTTTTTTTTTTTTTTTGAGTCTCAGTATGTCGCTCACTGTAGAGTGCTTGTTGTCACAGCTCATGGCAACCTCAAACTCTTGGGTTTAAGCGATTCTCTTGCCTCAGCCTCCCGAGTAGCTGGGACTACAGGTGCCTACCACAATGCCTGGCTCTTTTTTTTGTTGCAGTTGTCATTGTCGTTTAGTGGGCCTGGGCCAGGCTCGAACCTGCCAGCCCAGCTTCGGTGTATGTGGCTGATGCCCTACTCACTGAGCTGGAAGGAATGAATTCTTTTTAGGCAGGCTCTGAGGTCTGTCCAGGAGGTGCAGACTGGACAAATCCATTTCCTAACCCAGCACAGGGTGGGCTGAGAGCACCTCACCTCTTCCTGCTGTTCCACCCTAGGTGTTCAGAAAGTTTTGTTTGCTTGCTTGCTTGCTTTTTCTTTTCTTTCTTTCTTTCTTTCTTTTTTTTTTTTTCAGAGACAGAGTCTCACTTTTGTCGCCCTTGGTAGAGTTCTGTGGTTTCACAACTCACAGCAACCTCCAGCTCTTGGGTTTAGGTGATTCTCTTGCCCCGGCCTCCCACATAGCTGGGACTATTAGGGACTGGGACTATTAGCTGCCACAGCACCTGGATTTTTTTTGTTGCAGTTCGGGGTCGGGTTCAAACCTCAGTATATGGGGCCGGCGCCCTACTCACTGAGCCACAGGTGCCACCCTTGCTTGCCTTTTTTTTTTTTTTTTTTTTGAGAAAGAGCCTCAAGCTATCGCCCTGGGTAGAGCGCTGTGGCATCACAGCTCAGAGCAATCTCCGACTCCTGGGCTCAAGCGATTCTTCTGCCTCTGCCTCCCATGTAGCTGGGACTATAGGTGCCCGCCCGGCTATTTTTTGGTTGCAGCTGTTATTGTTGCTTGGCGGACTGGGGCCGGATTCAAACCTGCCAGCTCGGGTGTATGTGGCTGGCGCCTTAGCTGCTTGAGCCACAGGTGCTGAGCCCCTTGCTTGCTTTTTGAAACAGAGCCTCACTCTGTCTCCCTGACTAGAGTGCCTTTATAGCTCACAGCAATCTCAAATTCTTGGGTTCAAGAGATCCTCTCACCTCCATTTTTCTATTTTAGGTAGAGATGGAGTCTTGCTCTTACTCAGGCTGGACTGGATCCACCTGCCTCAGCCTCCCAGGGTGTTAGGGATTACAGGTGTGAGCCACTGCACCCCAAGTTCAGCAGGTTCTTTCCCTGGCTTAATATCTTTTGAGTTCAAGGTAGGGGGAGCACCGACTGCATTTTATATAGAGAAAAACAAACTTCTAAGACCTCTCTTCCAGTTTCAGTTCCAAACACATTTATGGAAAACCAGCTGTGTACAGGCACCTCAATGGGTTAGAAGTGATGCAGCCCTCTGGCTCTGTGGGAGGAGGGCGCCTGTGCATTGACTGAACAAGAATGATTACCCTGGGTGGGAGAGTTGCTGGGGAGGAGTGTGTCAAGAAAGACTTCAGGGAAAGTGATGACCTAGTGGGTTTTTTGTTTTTGAGACAGAGCCTCAAGCTGTCACCCTGGATAGAGTGCCGTGGCATCACAGCTCACAGCAACCTCCAATTCCTGGGCTCAAGCCAGTCTCTTGACTCTGCCTCCCAAGTAGCTGGGACTACAGGCGCCCGCCACACCTGGCCTTTTTTTGGTTGCAGCCGTCATTGTTGTTTGGCAGCCCGGGCTGGATTCGAACCGCCAGCTCAGGTGTACGTGTCTGGCGCCTTAGCCCACTGAGCCACAGGCGCCAAGCAGACCTAGTGGGTTTTGAAGGGTAAGTAGGAGCTTGCCTCAAGGACAAAACCTGTAGGAGGAGAAGAAAGTCCAAAGTAGAAGGTACTATGGACAAGTACCATAAAAGTGCTACGGTCCGCTGGCCAGTACATTTTATTTACAGTATTCTTTATTTTGTTTGTTTGTTTGTTTTAAGACAGAGTCTTACTCTTTCATCCTGGAGAGGATGGGTGGCATCATAGCTCACAACAACTACAGTCTCTAGAGCTCAAGCCATCCTCTTGCCTCAGTCTGGGACTACAGGCACCCACCATTACGCCTGCTTTTCTATTTTTAGGAGAGATGGGATCTCTCTCTTGCTCAGGCTGTTCTCCAACTCCTAAGCTCAAGTGATCCACCCACCTCGGCCTCCCAGAATGCTAGGATTATAGGTGTGAGCTACCGCACTTGGCCTTGTACTGCTCTTTAAAAAAGACCAACCAAGGGAAGAAGAAAAAGATGAACATGGGTTCGGCAGATGAGTTTGAATTTCAAACTTCACCACATTAAGAGCTGTCTGAGGCTAAGGTGCCAGGCACATTCATCAGAGCTGGCAGGTTCCAATCCAGCTCAGCCCTGCCAAACAACAATGACAACTACAACCAAAAACAAACAAACAAACAAACAAAAAATAGCTGGACACTGTGGCGGGCACCTGTAGTCCCAGCTACTTGGGAGGCTGAGACAAGAGAATCGCTTAAGCCTAGGAGTTGGAGGTTGCTGTGATATCACAGCTCTCTACCCAGGAGGATAGCTTGAGGCTCTGTCTCAAAAAAAAAAAGAGCTGTCTGAATATAGACAATTTCTTCAATCTTCTTCCTGTGTTACAGTTTTCACATCATTAAACTGGGTGTAACTAAGTACTGACCTGAAAGGGTAATTATCAGGGTCAAAGTTGGCTAAGTCTCTAAAGCACTTTGCCAGGAGTTTAAATCACCAAACAAATGTCAGTTCCTTACTTCCCTTTACAGGGAACAAAGCGAGGTCCCGAGAAAACGGAACTCCTGGGCGGGGCCTGTGGCTCAGTGAGTGAGGCGCCAGCCCCATATGCCAGAGGTGGCGGGTTCAAACCCAGCCCGGACCAAAAAAAAAAAAAAAAAGAAAGAAAGAAAGAAAACGGAACTCCTGTGTCCTCAGAAGGCAATCTCTTCTGGTTTACTGCCGAGCTGCCAAACTTCTGAGGCGCTAGAAGTCTTCTGTATCTTGATTTATAACCTTGACCTAAGGTCTAGGGGTGGGCAAAGGGTCAAAAAATCCATTGAGTGGAACTTTTGAGATGCATGCATTACTGTTTGTAAGATACACCCCAATTAACAGAAAAAGAAAAATATAATAACTGAGCCACAACGCCGCCTCCCCTCAGCTCTGGAGACAAGTGTCTTTTAGAGACCCAAATCGCGGCTTTGGGTGCCTGGAGTCGTGCCTGCGTGCGGTGGCCCTGGCGAGGTTCCCACGGCAACCGCAAGCCGCTCGCCGCGTCTCCAGAGTGACTAGGTGTGAGCGAAGACCCGGAGCCTGGAGATTCGTGAACTGGAGCACAGGACGAAGATGAAGAGAGACCACGCCTGGCCAAGAGCTTGGAGCGATGTGGCTGCCCTTGGTCCTTGCGTCCGCATTCCAAGGGCATCCGGTGACCACCACTCCCCAGTCCCCATCCCTGACTGAGGCCACAGCTGCTGCTTGAAAACACCCCTGGGGACTCGTTCTCAGCTTTCCTGGTGGGAAGATGGAGGGCCTGGCTGCTCCCCAGTAGCGCAGGGCGGGTCGGGGACAGAGATAGGCCCCGCATCCCAGGGCCTGTGCAGTGCAGCCCAGCGGAAGGCGGCACCTTCTTGGGTACTGCTTCCAGCTCTGCTAGTACCTGCTGTGTGGTCTTGAAGTCCCTTCTCCTCTCCCGGTCTGAGACAGGGACACCACTACCAGTATCTCACAGTATATGTGCCAATGGCGTGAAGCAACCAATGGGTATCCAAGCAGTTTGTAAACTGTATAGTGCTTTGGTGAGTTAAGGACCATCACGTTTGCCACCCTTTTGCCATCTTGTCCTCTTCATCACCCCAGCCCCTGGGTCTCAGAACTCTCCAAGGTCAGAGGTTGCAAGTCTGCTGTCCATGCCACTGTCCTCTTCCCAGAGAATGGGGCCAGGCCAGCTCTACCAGGCACCAGGGATCCTCTGGTCTCCAGAATCAGAGGGGTTCACAGAGACACACTCCTCCATCCACCTGCCTGTACACCTCCTCTTGCCCCCTGTCCCATGGTTGGACTGTAGAAGCTCCCCACTAAGGAAGGGTGCCTGGAAACCCTAGACAAGGCTTCTTGGACAGAGCCCCCTGGGTAACACTACTGAATGTCCTTTGAATACCACATGCTGGGCACATGTTTGGATAGTAGTGCGTATCTGAGAACATGTTTGTCTGTGTGCTATGAGGGCATATACATTGGTGTGTGTGTGTGTCCGTGTGCCTGGCACACATACACTGGGGCATGTGTGTACTTGGGCTGTGTATTTGAGTATGTGTATATAGATGTGTGTGTTTATGGCTGTCTGGCATGTGTGTGCAGGTGTATGTTGTGTATTTGTGGCATATGTGTTTACCTCTGCGTCTATTTGTGTCCTTGCTGGTGTGCATGCATACCCAGGTGGGCCTGTGTGAGGCTGTCCTTGTGGTGTATATAGTGGATGTACAGAACTGTGAGAATCCATGGGCTCTGCACCCGTGGGAGTGTGCTGGAGGCCTTGGGTTCGGGGTCTTCTCCATCTCCCATCACTTAGGTGACCTTCCCCGGCTGAGGAATGTGGCTCAAGTCACAGGCTTGCATGAGAGAGCTTCCTGTTCCTCTGCAGTGACTGCCAAGGTCTTGGACCAGGGCAGGTGGGTGAGCCTGGGGCCAGGGCTCGTGTGCCACCCCCTCCCAGCCTGGCCTCCTCCCCTCCTCACAGCAGGAGCAGCAGCGGGAAAGGTTGGCGGAGGGGGGCTATTTTGGGAGCGTCTCCTTAGCAACAGCTGCCACAGCCGTCTGTGGCGGTTTTTCTATAGGTGCTAAAATATTCCACCCTGGTGACTACTGAGTGCTGAGAGGTGGGTGAGGGTGGGGGTGGAGGGCAGGAGAGACCCTTACAGTCTTCTGTCCCTAGGACACAGCCTGTTGATATAGGTCTTGGCCCTCTGGACCCCCAGTGTCCCTTTCCCCAGCCCTGGACCTTATCCTCTAGGAGTTACGGGGACTTTGAAGCTCTGAGGCAGGCCAGCTGTGTCCTGATCTGATTTCTAACGTAAGCAGCTGGGCTGCCTCAGTTTGCCTCACTTGCAGAATGGGCTGGCTGGACTTTAAGGAACTCTACACTGAAAACCTCTGGACTCTGTGACTCTAGCGTTTCAAAGTGGACCTTTTATTTTCTCCTGAGTTGTTCCACCTGCCCAGCCCAAGTTGCCCTCCCCTCTACTCTTACCCCACTGCACAGGCTTCTGGGGCAGATGGGACCCAGGTCTGAGCAGCCTCCCAGAGTGAGCTGGTTAGTGAGTGCTCTACTGGCCTGGAAAGACTCTTCCCCAGAAACTAGGCATTGAACCCGGTAAAACTCCTGGCTCAGATGCTTGCTTACTGCCTGACTGAACCTGGGCAAGCCATTTGCTCTCTCTGTTAATCAGTTCAGTTCCTCGCCTGTGCAGTGAGGCTAGTCAGAGCCCCCTCCTCACAGACCTCTTCCGAGGATCCCATGAGAAATTGGAATGTAGGATGGGTAGGAAGCTTTGCCAAAACGCACAGCTGGATGAAGGTTTTACCATCATTGCCTTTCAGACTTCAGAGCAAATCTTACCCTTTAGAGCATTGTTCCTAGCCACTCAAGTCATACCACGTATAGCAATATTACCCGCACCTCAGTTTCCCCATTGGGAACAAGTGCATATGACACAGATGTCTCGGAAGGATTGAAGGAGTCAACGCCTGGGAAGGTCTAGAATAACCTTGGGCTGATGGGATGAGCTCAGTGGATGCTGGGCATCCTCACCCCACCTAGGCATGCTTCTGTGTTAGATGAAGATAAAATCCACTTGCCTTTTGGGGACACAGTCTAAACCGTCCCATTACAGATGAGGCCTCTGAGGTTCAGAGAGGAACCAGCAACTTGCCCAGGGTCACGTAGGTTCTAATACCCAAGTCTTCCCCCCACACCATCTCCTGGCAGTAGAGCTATCTCACATGATGCATCCCCACCTCCACCTCTAACAGGGCTAGAAGCCACTCAGATGGGGAATCAACAACGGTGAATTCTTCCTTTCACCTTAAATCATCCTCAAAACAGCTGCTCAAAGTGAGTATTACCTTTTCTACTTTACACATGCGTATGAGGCAACTGAGGCCCAGAGAGAAGCAAGCTGTCCAGGTCACACTGGGTTGAATGGTGGAGAAGAGACTCTTTCCTGGGATCCCTGAACCCGTCCTCACCTCCTTCCAGCCCTTTGTCCTTTCAGGAGATGAGCATCTGCCCAGAGCTGCAGGGACCCCATCCCATCCTCAAACATGTGTCCACTGACAATTTGAGAATAGATCGATGGTCTCTCCCTCCCTCTCCTTCTCCCACACCCCACATTCCCATGGCAGCTGCCAGGTCAGGTCTTTGGCCAGGCAACCAGACCACAAGCCACTGGCCTCACCTGTATTCCTCCATTTCAAATCCATGGAAGAATGTGACAGGTACCAGGCACACATCTGCTGCTGAGCAGGCACTCAGGTTACGTGAGTTCTCCCTTCCATCCACTCGCTGAGGATTCTTGTAAGGGAACATCAGTCCTGGCTGGCTGCCTGTGCGGGGCACAGCAGGATAACAAAGGAGACAGGCACGGAGCAAGTCATGTATCAAGGAGGTCTGCAGTATTGAAGAGAGCCTTGAGAAGGGATGCCACATTTATTCTGCTGTGGATTTCTTACGCACCCACTGTACTTCATCTGCCCTGCGTTTATTTGGAGGGGGGTTCAGGGCCCTCATTTTAAAGAGATGTTAAATTTAAAACTTGCTCAAGTTCACATAGCTCCTAAGAGCATTTGAGCCCAGGTTGTCCTGACTCCCAAACCCACACTGGTGCCCAGCCCAGGAGCTGGCATCCAGCAGGTGCCCAGTGCTGGGTGAATGAATGAATGGGTGATGAAAGATTTCTGCCAGAGGCATTAGGAAGCCTTCTCGGGGAAGTGGCACTAAGGCTGGTCTCGGAGAACAGCAGGAATTCTCTGGCCAAAGAATGCAAAGGGCATTTCAGGCAGGAGGAACAGTGTGTTCAGGGAGAGAGGTGTGGAAGCATCTGGTGTGTTCTGGAATCTGTGGAAGAAGGGTGTATGTGTGGGTACACGGGATGCTGGATTAGGTGGGACCTGATTGTCATCATGCTTAGGCACTGGGACAGGATCCTTTTGGGTGGGGACAGCCCACAGGAAAGGGAAATAGTCCCAGTGGCTTGTGTGTTGTCATTCCTGTGCCAGCTGGACACATCCTGGGGAGTCAGGAGGAGCCAGAAGAGATTCCAAATTTAATAAGCTCTCCTTGCTGGCTTTGGGATGCCTCAGTCTCTCTGTGTCCGTGTTGGGGCTGATTAGAGATGGCCAAGCATCCAAGGAAGTTCTTCTGGCTGCACTTCCCTCCTATCTCCTCAGAGGTGATGGGATGGACAGGAAGCAGCTGGGTCACCAGGGAAGTGGAATACTGGGGGGTTCTTGACTCCAGGCCTGGGGCACGCTGCGGGGTGTGGGGAAGATGGGTGTGCATCCTCCCTTATTAAGAGAGCTTGGGAAATAACAGCAGAGAACAAGAAAATAGGGTTTGCTCTGGCTCTGCCACCTTTGGGTGACCTTGGCGAGCTTCTGACCCTCTCTGGTACTCAGTATCTCTGTAAAACGCGCCAGTGCTGACTGGATAATGGTGAGGGTCCCCCAGCAAGGCTGCCTTGGTGTCCCAGGATGAGTAAGGGGTGCGTAAGGTCCTTAACTTAGGGAGGGAACAGGGTCTGCCCAAAGGAGCGGCTGGGCGCCAGGGGACCCCAGACCGGCCGGCTCCCCACCTACCCTCTTCCCGGCTCTTAGGAACACTCTCCACCTGCCCCGGGGTTCTAGAAAACCCGGGATTGAATCCAGGATCAGATACCGGGAGACGCGCTCCTGAGGCGAGGAGGAAAACCCGGGCAGGATCAAGAGCAGGAGCGGACCCACACAGCCCCCCGCCCCTGCCCTGCTCCGCGCCGACGGCCCTGCGGGAGGGGCTTTGGTGTCGGGTCAGGCGAGGGACCGAGCAGTGCCCGGCTCCGGGGGGCTCCCGGGGTTCCCGAGCTGGGGGGCGCGCGTCCTCCGCAGCGGGGTGCGGGTCACGTGTGAGGAGGGGCGAAAGTCTCGCAAAGCGGGGCGGCGTGCCGCGAGTTGGGAGTTCTCGGCGCGCCGCGGGCGGCGGGAGCTCGGGCTCCCGGGCGAGCCGGGGACGCGGCAGAGGCGGGGGCCTGGGTCCGAGACGGAGGGGGCCGCGCCGAGAGGGGGCGGGAGAGAGAGACAGAGGACAGAGATCGCGAGGGAGACAGAGGCGCGCAGGAGAGACAGGACAGAAGCAGAGGGAGGCAGGAGGAGACCCGGAGGGCGACAGCGACGGGGACAGAAACCCCACTGGGAGAAAGCAAGAGAGACCAAGGGAGACAGGAGAGGCTGGGAGAAGGACAGAGACGCGGAGCGCGGCAGAGACCCAGGGCAGCGGGAGAGAGAAGCCACAGCAGGGAGGCTGTGGCGGCAGAGGCCGGCGGGCGGGAGCGAGGACGGCGACCCCAGGCCCGGAGGCCGAGGGGGTTGCGGGGCCAGGTCGAGCGCAGGGAACCGGGGAGCGGAGCGCAGGGCAGGGGGCAGCGCGGGCGAGCAGGACTGAGTGACGGCGAGGGAACAGCGAACAGTGGGGGGCGGCCGACCCAAAAGCTCCTGCGGCGGGGGAGGGGGGCGCGAGCGCGGGCGGTCGGGCGCCACGGGCCCCTCGACCCCCGCGCTCTGAGCCCTAGTCCGGGGCTCGACGATGCTGACGCCGAAGCGGCGCCGAGGGCGCGGCGTGGGGCAGCGCTGAAAGTTGGGCAGCCAGCGGAGAGCGGCGCGGGACGGCTGGGACGCGCGGAGACCCCGAGCCCCACGCACAGAGCAGCCGGCAGCCGGGGAGGGGGGCGCGGGCCGACCGGCCGAGCTCGCTGGAGAGGGCGCCGGGACTCCCCTCTCTGCGCCCCGGACGCCGCCTGCCGGATCGCGCCGTGGGATGTAGCGCCGGCTCGCCGCCTCCCGGACACTCGTCTGACCCTCAGCCCCGCGGTAAGCCGGGCGCTGGCCCATCCCGGGAGCTGTCCATCAGTCTGTCCGGCCGCGTGCGCGTCTGTCTGTCCTGGAGGAGGCGGCCCTGCACGCTCCGCACCTTATCCGCGAGCTGGGTCCTGGCTGCCGGGCGCGCGTTGGCGCGGTCCCGTGACTCCTCAGGAGCTGGCGGGCTCTGTCCCTCTGGCAGTTTGAGAGCGTCTCCGTCTGGGTTGTGGCCAGGAAGGAGGGAAGAGATGGGTGGAGGGGTCCTGACCGCATGCCCGGGCCGTGACCTTGCTCTGCCTCCACTCACCCCCTCCCCACCATGCCAGGGAGTTCTGAAGCAGGTGACTTATGGCAAGGTGTGTTTGTGTGTGGGGGTCCTCTCCTTTCCACCTTCCCAGCTGCAGCCTGTTTGCAGATGGCCCTGAGATCTCCGGGAGAACAAAATCCCAGTTCTCATGTTTGAGCAGCTACTTTGTGCTAGGTGACCCCAGGTCGGCTGCACAGGGATCCAGCAAATGAGTCATGTCACATTTCACAGTGGTAGAAACTGAGGCTGGGGAGAGAGGCAGAGATTCCTTTTTTCTCCCTAAAGGGAGCTTCCCAAGGAAAGAGAGGTCTAAATGAGTGTTGGGGCCAGGGCACCTTCCTTGACAACCTGAATGTTCCTCCACCAGGACAACCTCCTTGCCCCCCACCCACCTTTATGCTCCCAGCGCCCAGGCTACAGGATGGGGAGAGGGTGCAGGGAGATGGGAAGCTGGATGCCTTGGAAGGGCCAAAGGCAGGGCAGGGGTCTAAGCACATGAGGACCTCAAGAGTAGGAGAGCCTAGGGCCAGGCATGAAAGGCCAGGAGAGTGGCTGGAGCCAGGGGTGTGTATGTAACATGTACTCCGCTTCTCCCCCACCTCCTGTCCCATGACCTCCATGGCTTTGGAGCGCTGTTAGCAGAACTTTGGGGTCCCAAGAGTCACACTGTGCCTTTCTTGGCCTGTGGTGAGGGGAGCAAATGTAGGAACAGGGCAGTCAGGATAAAAGGTGGGTGAGACACAGCAGGAGCCATGGCTTTTGGCTACTGAGCTGATCTGTAACCAAATTAGAGCCTGGAACATTCGACTCCAATTTCTATTGAGAGATGGACTCTTTCTGGGGTTTTCCACACTTAGATAGTGGGCCTCATATAGTCTGCATTTAGACTCCCAGAAATGAGCTCAGCTAGCTAGAAATCAGTACTCTGGGCTAGTCACTCTCTTCCCTGTCAACTTCCACATCTGTGGAATGGGGACATTACTCCCTGCCCTACTGACCTCCAAGGGGAGCCCTGGGCTCAGTGAGGGCTGCTCACTGACTGAGGCAGGTGCTGGGTGGATGGGAGCAAGGTTGAGGGGTGGGGTGAAGGAAACATGGCTGAAAACAGAGGACTGACCAAGGGTAGGAGTGTCCAGGAATTAGAAGGCTTAGAGGCTGTTGCTCATGGCTCCTTAGGATACCCTTGAAAAGAAAGCTGCTCTCTCAGAAAAAAAACTTTGGGGTGATTATGATCAAATAGAGCTGATTTGGTTTCTGCTGAGTGACCTTACGTGTCTGGCTTGACCTCTCTGAACCTCAGTTTCTTCAACCAGAGAATGGAGATGGCGGTACTGATTTCATCAGAGTGTGGAGTAGTTTGCAGACTCTGTCAGGTCTCTGAAAGCAGCTTGCATGAGCCTGGAGCATAGTAGGTTCTTAGACATTTGCAAGAGAGAGAATGAGGCAGCTCGGAGATGCTGCGGGAAGATTTCTTAGCCTAGGATAAGAGAGAAGGGGAGGAGGAACAGTGTGGGCTCACAAGGAGGGCTGGTTCTTAATGTGGATCTGGGGGAGGCGGGGGCGAGTGCTAAGGAGGGTGTGAGGAGGAGGGGGCCCCTCTTCGGGGACCACTGAGTCACGAGGACATGTAAGCGACATGACAACCAGCAACATGGTAACCAGGAAACTAGCGGCGGTGGGAAACAGAGCTGAAGCAGTGTGGTGGGGTGGGGGTGGGGGCCTGGCAGCACCCGGGCGCAGGGTCCAGGGGGAAGCCAGCCTGTCCCCTCAGAGTGAGAAGGAAGACCCCCAAGACGAGGTGGGCTGGGGAGGAGGTGGGGGCCTGAGTGAGGGTGGGGAGGCACCTGCAGGTCTGCTGGGCAGGGGGCTTCTCCCGCACCTCCCCAGGCTCCTCTCTTCTCCACATCTCCACTTTTCATGCCTCTCCCCCTAGGATGCCAAATTTGGCTCACGCAATCTGTCGTCTCTCTTCTGAGATTGGCACCGGGACGAAAGCCGAGTGCATTACATCACCACCGCCGCTCCCCCTGCACGAGGAGAGGGAAGGGCCAGAGGGCCAGGGGCAAGCAGCCAGCCCTCAACTTTCTTTCCTGGCTTCCTGCTCACTCTTCTTATCTCAGTCTTAGGTGTTGGGGGCTTCTGGGTGCAGGCAGGCAGGGCCTAGAGGCAGGACAAGGGTTCCAATGTTGGGGAGATCCCAGGGACCGGGGTGGGAAGCCAGGCCGTGTTATCGTCCCCCTTAGCCTGGTGGGACCTGGGAGGCAGGGAGCCTCAGGTCAGGACCCAGGTTTGTCATTGCCTTGTTGCATGACCTTGGGTACCACCCCATGCAGAACATACTGTAAAAAGAGCAGTTGCCCACTCAAGCCCCTGGGAACTCTCCTGACAAAAGGCGTCCTTAAGTCCTGTTCTCCGGAGCCCAAAGGAGGGAGTCCTGAATTTTGAATCACTCTCTGTGACCTTGAGCAAGTGGCTTTACTTCCTTAATCCTCTATCTCCTCACCTGTAAATTGGGGGTGTAGAATCCTTAAAAGCAACCTCCAGGTACTAGATATGGAAGGGAGTATCCACAGGTGCTCAGGGGCCCACAGCTCCCAGCATACTGGGCTGGAGGTGGGGGCAGGTTAGCCAGGCACAGGGTGTGGAGGTGGAGTGGGAGGGTCTTAATTCAGACAGAAGCCTTGGGGCTTAAATCATTGGGCTGAAATCCTCACATTACAGAAGTGGAAACTGAGTTCCAGAAGGGGAAATAGACCCTTCAGGGTCACAGTGAAGGTTTAGGGGTGTAGGAAGCAGAGCCAGGCCCTGAACCTAGGGCTTCTGACTCCCAGTCCTGCCTGGAAGCAGACAGGCAGACAGGCAAATACACAGCCATCCTGTGGGATATTGTGGCAGCCCAGACCCCAGACTGGAGCCAGGACCTTCGAGGGCCCAGCTCTGGCTCTGGCCCCTCCCTCCCCTCCCTGACTCTAGCCACCTCACTTCTTCCCTGGGGATCACTCTCATCTTTCATTTGGTCTCCTTGAAGAACACTGTTTAGGCTCATTTTAAAGCCAGTTTCAGGCAGTCCCACCCAGACAGGGACAGGCTGGATTTGGGGTTAAGCTGGAAGGTTACAGTCCATTCTAGAAAATTCCCAGAGCTGGAAGTAGAAAAAGATGGGGAACAACTGTGCATGTTTTGTGAAATAGTGAGTTCCTCGTTCCCAGAGCTAATCAAGCAAAGCTAATCAAGCAGAGCTAGACGAGAACATGCCAGGGATCCTGGCCTGGTGACTGCTGCCTTATGGGTGAGGTTGAATGCCATATCCACCTCCAAAACCCTAGGAGACTTTGATATTTCCCAGGGAGGAGGCGGGGAGCAGCACCCATCTCTTCCCGCTTCCCAGCTAGGAAACTCACGTTGTTTTGCCAAGCAGTGGATCAGGACCTTTGCAAATTCTCATTCAATCTGGCAACCCTGGGTGGCGCCTGTGGCTCAAAGGAGCAAAGCGCCAGCCCCACATACCGGAGGTGGCGGGTTCAAACCTGGCCCCAGCCAAAAACTGCAAAAATAAAAATATAAAAGATAATCCAGCAACCCTGCAATGTTGGTTTGTCACCTCCCTGTTACAGATGCAGGAGCCATGGCTCAGAGAAATGTATGCAATTTGTCCAAGGTCACACAGCAAGGGAGAGAGGAACCTGGATTTAAGTTCAGACTGGTCTGATTTTCAGGAGCTGTCTCTGGGACTTCCCTGGGAAAAGAGTAGAAATTGTTCCGCCTCTGGGCTGGGGCTTGGCAGGAGATGGTCTAGCCGCCCCCACAGCATGACACCCCCTCAAGAATCCTCTGGATCCTCTGGGGGCTCCATTCTGAAGACACAGATACTGACGTGCCAGAAGGGGAGAACTCATAGATGGGAAGACTGAGGCTCAGAGACAGGAAATGCCCTGCCCAATGGTACCCAGAGAGTTAGACTTGAGGGCCAGGCTGCCTATCTCCCGGCTCAGGGCTCTGTCCCCTGTGCCAGTGGGTGAGGGGGGGCCTTCGGTGATGGCAGTGAATTGTGAGTGCAGAGGGCTGTGAGGATGATGGCTAGGACGACAGATAAGAGGGTCAGGCTCAGGGCACAGGTAAGGGAGAACAGGAAGAGAAATGAGCAGGGATAGGAGTTTCCACCTCTGTCTTCACCCTGCCCCCAGGGCCACCTGCAGATATCGTGTCATATGGTGTGTCCTTCTCTTCCAGGACCCACCCTCCAGGCCAGGAGAGGTCAGGGCAAACTTCTAGAGTGGGACCTCCTTGGCAAGAGAGGGTCTTGGAGATAACAGCATTGGATATGGCTCTCTGTGTGACCTTAGGTCAGTCCGTCACCCTCTCTGAGCTAGGTCCACCCACTCGTGTGCCAAAGACTCTGGACTGAATGATCTGTTTCCATAAAGTGGCTGTGGTTGGGTTGCCATCTCAAAGTGCTCCTTCCATCTCACGGGGACCTTGGGGCTTGGGCAAGGGACGGGCATGCACCTTGGAGGCTGGCATAACCTTTAAGCCCTTCTTGGGTGTGGGGGACCTTCAGGCACAGCTCTTCTTCTCCTTCTCATCTTTATTTTTCTCCTGCTCCCTCTTCCCCTTGCTACGTGGGCTGATCGCTGCTCAAACTTTTAATTCAGATGGTAATTGAAATAATAATATGGGCTGAGGCCCCTCTGCTTGTGACGCTGCAGCTGGTGGAGCTCAGCTATGAATAGACCCTGAGTCACACACGCGCGCGCTCCTGCAGGCGCGCTCTCGGGCGCTCACGGGGTGGTGGGTGGGGTGTGGCGTGGGGGCAGGGGTGGGCTCACGCGCAGCTTGCTCTGGGTCTTGGCCCCCTACTCCCAAAGGCCTTGGCCAGTATTGCCCCTGTGGCCTGCCATCTGGTTCCGGGGATAAACCTGGAAGACTTGGGATGTGGGTGGTTCTCATTTATAGAAGGGGAAACTGAGGCTCAGCAAAGGGGAGTGGCTAGTTGGAAGCAGTAGCAAGTGTCTAGGACTGGATTTAAATGTGTGGGTTTTGCCTGATTCTAAGGCCACTGTTCTCTATCAGGACACACGCTGGGGAGAGAGTGGGGAGGGTGCTGGGTGTGGCCCTGGCCGCCCTTTACATCCCCTGCCGCACCTTCCCACGGCCTCCTCTCAACATGCATTCACGCTCTGAGCTGTGCAGATTGATGTGCTGTTGCTTGGCGGTGGCGGGGGTGACAAAGAGGTTTCCTTGGGGGTGTTGCTGCAGGAGGGGAGACTAGTCCCTGTGTGCCAGGCTCTGTGCTGGTTTTTTTTATTCATGATTTCACTGAATACTACCATCACCTCCACTTTTCAGGTGAGAAAACTGTGGCTGAGAGAGAAGTCAGGGTTTGCTCGAGGCCTCCCGATAGAGACAGCCATGCGTCCTTCATCTTACCTGTACCCCCAGTTAGAACCATTCCAGGACCCTCCATTTGGCCTCCTGGAGGAGGGTGGGTCCTTCTCTTCCAGCTTGGGCTCCCCGTTTTCTCTCTGTTTACCTGCTGTTCCCTGTGGCTACCTGGCAGGTCCTTGACCAGCTGTGATGCCAACAGCTGGAACATCTGGCCTCAGAGGTGAGGTGCTCTGAGAGGCATTGGCAGGTTATAGAGAGGGTCCAACGGGCTAATGTGAAAGGTAGTCCTTGGTGTTCCAGACCCAGCAGGAGCTGTGTAGGGAGAAGGCAGTGTTGTCATGGTGACCTTTCAGCCGGAGGCTTCAGTCCAGGCCTGTCCAGGCCTGTCCAGGTGGGCGGGGATGGGGGTGGGGAGTGTGGGAGTTGTATGCAGAGGGGAGGTCAGGTAAAGGAGACCCTGGCATGGGACAAAGGAGAAAATTCCTCCCAGCTTTACCAGCAGCTCCCAGTCTGCCCCTGCATCTTCTTGGGAAATGGAGAAACTGAGCCCAGAAACCACAGGGATCTGCCCGAGGTCACACAGCAGAGCTGGGGCTGGACCCGAGCCCAGGACCACTCCTGCCTCCTCTGTCTTAATGGGCCTCCAGGGATGCTGCCACCCTTCTCTCTATGACATTCCCTTTATCTATGGGGTTTGGAGAGGGAGTGGTGATGAGGGTCTGGGCCTCTTTAGGCCCCCCTCCTAAGAAAGTCCTCAGATTGTAGAGAGGGCAGGGGCAGCAGCCCTTTATCACAGCACTAGGAGAATGGTGGCCCGAGTCAGGCAGGCTTGGGATCAAATCCCAGCTCAGCCCTCACTGACCCCATGTGACCTTGACTAGGTCACTGTCCCTCTGGGAACTTCTCTGCCCCTCCATGAAGCAGGGACCACCCATGGGGATAGGAGATGTGCTTGGCGTTGTCCTTTGTCACCAAAGCCCATGATGGCTCCACTTGGATAGCAGGGATGGGAGGAGATCTCAGCTAGGCCAGAGGAGGGCAAAGAGTTCTGTGCAGTGGGGAGCTGATCCCATTTTACCAAAGTAGAGATTCAGATGCAGGGGAGGGCGTGAGCCCACCCTGAAGAGTTGGCACCAGGCTTTACCATTTGCCCTCTGGGACACCTCAGTGAAGCTCCTCCCCTGCCCCCCACACAGCTCCTCTCCCCAAACCTTGCAGGAGCCTCTCCCTGGTAGGTCTGAGAAGCCCAGACCTCCTCTGCCCTGTGTTAAGAGGCCACTCCGCCTGGGGCACAGAGGGGATGGCGTCAGGGTTCAGAAGACCCCCATGGGGCCATACAGGGGAAATGACTGTGGGTGATATTGAGCGGGCAGAAGGGGCTTTTGGTGTCCTTTGGACCTTGTACCCGTGTTAGACATCTTCTGCAGTAACTGACAAGGGCAATGGAGTCGGCCATACTCCTCTTTGTAAGGGGCTCACTTTGTCCAGAACCCCATTTGCCTCTGGAAGGTTCCGCTAATTGATACCTGATTCCCACTTTGTCCTTCACTGTGCACTCTGAAGCTGGAGGGACCCGGCTACTCTGGACAGGACAGGAGGGTTTGCCAACCCCCTCCTCCACCCTAGGGCTCCTCAGTTGTCTAGTTGAAGCCCATAGAGGGAAAACAAAAGATCTGGGTTCAAGTCTAGCTTCACCTCTGAGTGGCTGTGTAACTCTGGGCAGCTCTGCCACCTCTTTGAGCCCTCATCCCCTGCCACATAGGGCTGGGCTTGTGGCCTTCTGCCTGAGGGTTGCTGGGAGGGTCCCCTGAGCCTGTGACTGTGTCACATCCTGCTGTTGATATGAGCTGCTGGGCTTGGTTTCCAGGTCCGCCCCCTGACCCACACTCACCAGCCATTACCTTGGATTCTGCCGCCCTCAGTCCCTGCTGAGCCCTTGCACTCCCCCAGACCTCCCTTCACCAGCCCTCCAGATCTGCTGGAGTGGCTGAGTGCTAGCACCAGGCCATGCAGCTGCAGATCTTGAGGCCACCTGACCTTGGAAAGAGCCTCTCTCTAGCTGGGCCCCTGGGCTGTCCTGCAGATACTGGGCAGCAGAGAGGAGAGGGAACCAGGTACTGCAGAGAGAAACCATGGTCACATGCTGGAGCTATCCAGGCTCCCTGAGATGACAGCCCAGGAACAGAGAGGAGCAGGGCCAGCTTGCCATGGGAGGAGATAGTTATCAGCTGCGTCAGAAGCATCACAAAGCCTCCCTCCAAACTGCTTGAGAAGGGAGTGAGTTCCCTGTCCTGAGAGGTGTGTAAACAACTGGTGAATGGCATCTGTTGCGTGGGGGTAACGAGGTTCTAACACAGGGCCAGGGGAAGAATTGGATTTAGAACCCAGAGTGCCTATTTTTTTAGGCTGTTTGGGAGGTCCTGTGAGCCTAGGGGTCTAACAGACCAATCCAGGAATCCCCATGTGCCCTCTAACAACTCCCTCCATGGTTGTGCCTCCAAAGCCAGCGGTCCAACCATGGCCACAGCTTCAGGACATGCCCTAGATCCCCATTTCAACCCATTCACAGCTCTTAAACCACCCTCAGGCCCCTGTTTTAAAAATCATACACAGGTCCTGGCTCATTAGCAGGTTGTGAAATTGATCTAGTGAATTGCAATTCTTTTTTTTTTTTAGAGACAGAGTCTTACTTTATGGCCTTTGGTAGAGTGCTGTGCTGTCACAGCTCACAGCAACCTCCAGCTCTTGGGCTTAGGCGATTCTCTTGCCTCAGCCTCCCGAGTAGCTGGGACCACAGGCGCCTGCCACACGCCCGGCTATTTTTTTTGGTTGCGGTTTGGCCGGGGCCAGATTTGAACCTGCCACCCTTGGTACATGGGGCTGACGCCCTACTCACTGAGCTGTAGGCGCTGCCCAATACTTATTATTTTTTTTTTTAATAAGAAAGAAAATTTCAAAACACTGTGCATGTGGTGAGAGGAAGTATTATTTCATGTTGCTCATAGTTGAGCTTTTAAAATATATGTATTGTATACTAAGTAGCAGTAATGAACAGTATGTGTGTTTTTACTCTGGGTCTTGGCCAAAAACTTTTTTTTTTTTTAATTTTCTTTTTATTGTTGGGGATTCATTGAGGGTACAAGAAACCATGTTACACTGGTTGCATTTGTTGGGTAAAGTCCCTCTTACAATCGTGTTTTGCCCCCAAAAGGTGTGGCACACAGCAAGACCCCACCCCCCTCGCTCCTTCCCTTTCTCTGCTCTGGTCAAAAACTTTGAAAGCTACTGCCCTGTATAGAAGTCCCGGCAGCACCACTGACAGGCTCCTCTGTTCAGGTCCCTTTTATCCCAGATGCTCTGTTCCTATGAATATAGGTGCCAAGGTTTCCAGGATGCTTCTGAGGGCTACTCTCCTGCCCTCACAAGCAGCCTCTTTTCCCTTGCTCTGCAGCCCACGCAGGTCCAGGCCCCCAAGCTTCTCTAGGTCCATCAGGCTCTCTGCCCCGCCCAGCACAGCCCTACGCCCTCCATCTTTGTGTTCTCTTGCTCACTCATATGGTCCTGGGACTTCCTCTGGAAGCTCTCTGGCCGCGCTGTCCCCCTGGCTGCTGTCCTCACACACAAAGGGCAGTAGTGCTCAGCAAAGCATGCTTGTGTCTTACTCACCTCTCTCCTCCCAGTACATAGTAGGTGTTCAGTAAATTCAGGTAACAGTTCTTTGCAGTGCGCCCTCCAAGGCAAGGCACTGTGCTGTGTTGGGGATGTACCAGGCGAGAAGGCAGATGCCGCTCCAGTTCAGGATGCATTTAGGATGTTGAATGAATGAAGGAGGGAGTTGCCTGCAGTTTGAGATTCCCTGGCTTAGGAGCCAGAGGGAAGATGGTCAGAAACGGAGAGGAAGCATGCAGCATTTTGCCTGTGCGTGGCACATGCACATTAGTGATAGTCTCTGGTGGCAGTGGCTGAGCAGGTGTGCTGGGACAGGGGCAAGGATGACTGACTGTTCCTTCTCCTGCCTCTGGCCCTTCTGAGCCTTTGCTGCACCTTTTCCCTTTAGGCCCCACACACATGTCCCTACCACCCATCCCTGGATCTTCTCCCCTTGGGCCAGGACCCAGGGGTATAAAGCCAAGATGCCCTGCATCCCTGGACACCTGAGGGACACCTGGGAAAAAGCCTGTGCTCTGTGTGGAGGGGAGGCAGAGGCCTCAGGCCTGAGACTTTCTGTCCTCTCTCCCCTCTGCTCATGGCCACTGTACTATGTCCAGTGACACAGAGGTCTCTTAATCTCCACTTGGAAGCCACCTTTGCGGGGGTTCTCCCTGACTGCAGTATCAAAAATAGCTTATCCGCCGAGTGAGGTGGCTCACACCTATAATCCCAGCACTTTGGGAGATGGAGACTGGAGGATCACTTGAGGCTGGGCGTCTGAAACCAGCCTAAGCAACATGGCGAGGCCCCCACCTCTACAAAAAAATAGAAAAATTAGCTAGATGCAGCAGCTTACGCCTATAATCTTAGCACTTTGAGAAGTTGAAGTGGGAGGACCACTTGAGCCTGGGGCGTTGAGACCAGCCTGAGCAACATAGTGACACCATCTCTACAAAAACTAAAAAAACTTAGCTGAGCCCATGTTATAGTCCCAGATACTTGGGAAGCTGAGGCAGGACGATCCCTTGAGGCCAGGAGTTTGAGGTTGCTGTGAGCTATGATGATACCGCTGTACTCCAGCCCGGGCCACAGACCCTGTCTCAAAAAAAGAAAAGGATAGCTTCTCTTTGGTCACATTCTGTCACATTGCTCTACTTAGACTCTTCATGGGAATTCTGACTGGCTGAAATGATTGTGTATCTTTGTCAGTTTATTAAGTGTCTACTGTGTGCCACGTGCTGGATTCAGGGGGAAGCAGGGAGGCAAGGTCCCTGCCCCAGAGGACCTTGCAAATAAGATCAATTTGGATTGGTAACTGCTGCTAGGAAAATCAGAAAATTGGCTAGGGAGTGTCTGGAGACCTCTTGGAAGTTCAAGGGCAATTTTTTTTTTTTTTTTTAGATAGAGCCTCAAGCTGTCGCCTTGGGTAGAGTGCCATGGCATTACAGCTCACAGCAACCTCCAACTCCTGGGCTCAAGTAATTCTCCTGCCTCGGCCTCCCAAGTAGCTAACTACAGGCTCCTACCACATCACCTGGCTATGTTTTTGGTTGTAGCCGGTCATTGTTGTTTGGCAGGCCCGGGCTGGATGCGAACCCGCCAGCTCAGGTGTATGTGGCTGGCGCCTTAGCCTCTTAAGCCACAGGCACCGAGCCTCAAGGGCAATTTTTGAATCAAGACCTGAATGGTAGGAAGGAGTAGGCAGCACAGTCTTGCAGAAGAGAATTTCTGCAAGGAATAGCCAGTGCAAAGGCCCAGAGGTAGGAATAAACTTGGTGCATTCAAGGGGCAGGAAGGAAGGCCTGTGTGGCTGGGGTGGGAGTAGGAGCTACAGGCAAAGTGGGCAGGACCTGCCAGGGCCTGGGAGCTCTGCCTGAGTGCCCTGGGGAACTTCAGGCTATAAGCTGAGCAATGACAACAGGGAGGTGGGAGTCTGAGGGTGTCGCATTTCTTCAATTGGACAGGCTGCATGTGGGGCCAGCATCCAGGGGCCTGTGGTTCGACTGCTTTGAGCAAGCTCTTGAGCCCCCTGTGGGATGGTAATCCTCAGGTGTGGTGAGGACCAGGAGGGACCAGCACTTGGTTCATGGTAAACACTAACTGCGTTGACAGTTACTGTGCCGTTGTCATTGAGGTTGGGTTTAGGGAGCGTTGGAGGGTGGTGCCCAGGTGTTAGGCTTGAGACTCCTCCTCCCTGAAGGAGTCACAGACTAAGATGGGGGAGGCAGGAAGGCGAAGGTGGGGCATCAGTCAGTATCTGCAGTGATGGGTTTGTGATGCCTCTTTGATGTCCGGCAGTCTTGGAGCAGCGAGTCTGCTATCACTGCTTGGGAGGGAGACCCAGCCGGCTCATATTTTAAGTCACAGGACTGGATGAGATCACAGGCGGGTGGGATGGCTGGGCTGGGCAGTGTGCAAGGAGGGAGATGAGGGCCAGCTGGGGGCCTCCTTCAGAGCTGCTGAGCTGAGAGGATGGGAGCTCAGAGGAGCCCTGCAGTTGCCGAGGGGAGAATAGAAGGTGAGGGAGAGCAAATGGCAAATCATCCTCTTCAGGACGGGTGTCTGCACTTTGCAGTTTACAGATCTGTGCCCTCCAGTCTGCATCTTTGCAGCCTGCCTATACGGTGGGTGTCACTCCTCCCCCTCTATGGATGGGATTCAGAGAGGTTAAGGTATTTCCCAAAGCCACACAGCCTACAGATGAAGTATTCTCAGACTTTCTGGGGTCACAGAGCCTTTTGAGGGCCTTATGAATGCTACGACCCTTCTCTGAAAAATACACATATGCACACGCTAATTTTAAAACATTTCATGCATTTTTCCCCATAGGTACATTCATATGGTTCTAAAATTAAAAAGACACAAACAGGAATACAGTGAGAATCTTCCTCCCACCCTATCCCCAGCCACCTGCTCTCCCTCCCTGGAGGCAGCCAGTGTCACCAGTTTCCTGGGTCTCCATCCACAGACAAGCAGAGACAAGCAAATATGTGTATCTATAAATTTCTTCTCTCTCCCTTTTTACACAAATGGTAGCTACTCTACTCACGGCTCATCACTGTTGCCTTTTTTCGCTTAAAAATACATCTCAAAGACCTACATCGCTTCTTCCAGAGCTCCCTCGGCGTTTTTATATCTGCGTGCTGTGCCATCCGTGGATGGGCATTTGGGCCGCTTCCCAGCGACGCTGCGGCAGGCAGGCGAGGCTGCCTCACGCCCCATGTGTGTGACTGTCTTGGGCTGGAGTCCCTGGGTGGGGGGGGAGCGGCACACTCAGTGGCCTCTTCCTCCTAATAGCCCTGGAGCAGGGGAGGGCGCCAGGCACTAGCGTGCAGCCTAGCCCTGACCCTCACTCCTCCCTGCTCCCAGGCCTCTGCTGGGCCCAGTGGAACATGCAGGGGACATCGTCTGTGTGTGTGAGTGGGGGGTATCCCCAGCCCCTGAGTTTCTGGGAGATACCTCCCTACAGCCAGCAGCCCTTGCTCTGAGGCTGGGATGCAGCTGTGGGGGGTGGACATCAGCTGTGCTAAGGTCACTCCTGCTCCGGACCCCCACACCTCCCTGTTCCCAGGCTCATGGGGAGTTGTTGCCCTTTTAAGGCTGGTGAGGGAGGGAATCTGAAGGGAGAAGGGATATGCATGGTCTTCATCCTCAGATGCTCAAGGCGAGCAGGCCAAGCTGGGCGACTGGGCAGCTCCCTCCCCCGCTTCTGGAGGCCTCACTGCCCTGCTGTGGCTCCTGCTCTTCTCCCCTGTGGCTTGCCGGGCCTGGTCTGACGCCCTCTCTTCCCATCCCACACCCTGGGCCCAGGCAGTCTCACCCACTCTCAGTGTGACGTGTCATCACGCTCACCATCTAACACTCCCAACTCCGCCTAGATTTGTCTTGGAGGCCCAGGACCTGACATCCGGCGGACCCCTCTCCATCTGGAGATTCCAAGGTCCCTGCACACTGGAAACCACTGCTCCTTAAACCTGGTCCTCTTCCGGGCTCCCACCTTTACCTGTCATTCTTCACGCCCCACCTACAACCCACTACCGAATCTTTTGGATTCTTTGTCCAGAATATGTCACAATTTATGTCCTTCCCTTGAGCCTCTCTGCCACCACCGCTGCCTCCTCAACAGCGTCCTGTTTGGTCATGCCCTTCATGATGGCCAGAGGTCAGCCTCATCCATCTCATCACAGTGATTAGCCTGGTGCTCCAGACGGTGCAGACCTCAGAGGCCGGGTGAGGGCCAGGCATCCCTGGGATCCCCACTATTGGGGATTTTTTTTTTTTTTTTTGGTGAGATAGATTCTTACTCTGTTGCCCTGGGTAGAGTGCCTTGGTGTTATAGCTCACAGCAACTTCAAACTCTTGGGCTCAAGAGATCCTCTTGCCTCAGCCTCCTGAGTAGTTAGGACTACAGGCACCTACCACAACATTTAGGTAGTTTTTCTTTCTTTCTTTTTTTTTTTTTTTTTTGAGACAGAGCCTCAAGCTGTCACCCTGGGTAGAGTGCTGTGGCATCACAGCTCACAGCAACCTCCAACTCCTGGGCTCAAGTGAGTCTCCTGCCTCCACCTCCCAAGTAGCTGGGACCATAGGCACCCACCACAATGCCCGGCCATTTTTTGGTTGCAGCCACCA
>CAUYON010161479.1:0-32029 GCA_963573935.1 Arctocebus calabarensis | reverse complement strand
TGTTGCTTCAATTGCCTGGGGGGAGGGGGTCCTCCTCATAAAATATTCTCCCAGGCCAATTTCTTCAAGTGTATTCACTGCACTCTCTTCTAGTATTATTATAGTTTCATGTCTTAAATTTAAATCTTTTATCCAGTGAGAATCAATTTTTGTTAATGGGTGAAATGTGGGAGTGCAGTTTCAGTTCAGTTGCCAGCCAGTTCATCCAGCACCATTTGTTAAATAGGGAGTCTTTCCCCATTTTTGATATTTTTGAGTATTTTTGATAGGCTTGCTGAAGATCAAATGATGGTAAGTAGCTGGGTTCATTTCTTGGTTCTCTATTCTGTTCCATAAATCTACCACCATGTTTTTGTGCCAGTACCATGCTGTTCTGATTACTATAGATTTATAGTATAGCTTGAAGTCTGGTAATATGATATCTCTTGATTTGTTCTTATTTCTGATTAATGTATTTGCTATTCGAGTTTTTTTCTGATTCCATATAAAGTGAAGTACTACTTTTTAAAGTTCTTTAAAGTATGACAGTGGTTCTTTATTAGGGATTGCATTAAATCTGTAGATTGCTTTGGGTAGTATGGACATTTTAACAATGTTGATAAATGTTAAATAATGTCTGATTCTTCCCAGCCATGAGCATGGTATGTTTTTCCATTTGTTAACATCTTCAGCTATTTATTTTCCCAGAGCTAAATGCATTTTAATTGAACTTTTCTTCCCAGGTAATGTATTTTTTCCCTGTTACCATGTTGACTTAGGGCTTTTTTTGGTAAAAAATGACAGAAACAAACCTGGGTAAAGGTACCATTTCGAAAAGCTATGAATGTCTAAAATTTTAAGTATTTGAAAGCAATAATTCCATTTTCCAGGAGGAAGTTTAGATTTTACATACTTCCTTTCCAGAGCGCAAGTTAAAGCGTACTCCACATGGTGTTGTACAGAGCTAACTCTTCTTGGCCCTTAGATTTTATGCTTTAGTTTTGGTCAGTACGGCAACGAATATTGAGTGGCCACAGTGACTGTCAGTAAAGTCTGTTTTGCCCCCAATATATTTCCTGAAATAGGAAAGAACACCTTCTTAACAAGGACAGAACTGTTGTTTATCTAGAGGTTATATTGCACAAATAAGATGGACAGATAAAACAATATGAGAATAGTTCACTCTGACAGAAAAACTGTTCATCTACTCACATTAGGGTCCAAAATGAAATGTTCTAAAACAATCTTGGTATCCAATTTTCTGCCTAACTATTAAGAATTCCTCTTTAGCCTAGAGAGCAACTTTCTATTTTCTTGGGATCTTTTATTATTTTTCTTTGGCCTGACAAGAAAAGCTGAGCTCCCTTGAAATGTGCATCATCTTCTGAAATAGGGATCTGCAAAAATATTCTTCCCAATATCTAAAACATGGTGTCTCGATTGTGCTAAATAACAGCTGATACCATGCTTACCCACTCGCTCAAACGGGATACAAATCCAGGAGTGAGCAGCTGGAGGGGCAAGTGTACTTTGTCCTTGCACCTTACCGGGAAACACTGGCTTTGGAGCTAGGTGGAGATCTAGATTTGAATGCTAGTTCCACCATTTATTAGCTGTGTGACTAGGTAAGTCTAGAGTCTAGCCTTAACCCTAGGCTATTCTTCTGTAAAATAGAAATAATAACTGAACTTACCTCTGGCTGAAATGAGACGCATACATAAACATCCATGCCTAGACAAAGCCAGCACCCCAAATGTCATATCATTTCACCGTGGTACCCGACCCTTTTGCTTCTGGTGGAGTATGCATACAGAACCTTCCTAGTACAGAAGGATAGATTTATGAAGCTTATATAAATAAAAGAGGTTTTCTAGAAGAACATAAAATTAAGGATAAAAGTGAATGTTTATCTAGAATGAGAAAAGAAATAACAGGAAAACAACACTAAATAAGATTCAAATTTCTTCTGAGGAATATTTAGATAATCTGACACACTTCTATACAAGTACTTTTTGACTGAAACAGCGTCACTATTAGAATACTCCATAACTTCTAGCACTTTCAGGAGCTCATGCAAGTAAAGGATCAGGAAGCTTAAGCTTTATTTGTTTACAGGTAATTTTGCCTCTTAAATAGTGTAAATTCTTTAGTTTTTATTTATTATTATTTTTTAAGAGACAGAGTCTCTTAAAAGTTGTTGCCTTGGATAAGGTGCTATGGCATCATAGCTCACAGCAACCTCAAACTCTTGAGCTTAAGAGATCCTCTTACCTCAACCTCCCAAGCACCTGGAACTAAAGGCACCTTCCATAATGCCCAGATATTTTTTGAGACGGGGTCTTGCTCTTGTTCAGGCTGCTCTCGAACCCGTGAGCTCAGGGTAATCTGCCTGTCTTGGCTTCCCAGAGTGCTAGGATTACAGGCATGAGTCACCATGCCCAGCTTCAGTTATTTCTTTTATTTTTATGTCACTCATCTGGCTCTTGGCTTATGATATTAATTATATTTTATGTTCTATAATTTACCTTTGCAACCAGATTATTAGACTAAAATCCCTAATATTCATAAATCCCTTCCATATGAATTGCTATTTCATCGTTAGAGCCCTGTTGGCTATAGACATCCCACCTTCCAGCTCATCCTGCTACACAGCTGATTTTCTTCCTGATAGCTGCCTCACCACATTCCTCTCAGTGGAAAAAAAGACAATTCATTCCCACCCAAACACACTGTGGTTACATCCTGCTGTGCTCCGCACCAAACTACAGCCGCCTGTGAGATGACTTGCCCAGGAGGCCCACCATGACTGGGACATCTTTCAGTGCACCCCTTGATGGTCCTTTTGAGACCACAGAAAAACATGAATGCTCTGAATATAGAATAAAAGTATTCAGAAGGTTTTCATGGCTATAAGAAATTATTTTCACTGATCAAAACCTTAGTAACTGGAGGAAAAAGTAAAGGAAAATAACCTTTCCTTTGTTCTTTTTGCCGTGGATGGACAGTCATTAGAAATCAAAGAAGCCTACTTAGCAAAGCACAGGTGCACAGAATGCACAAGAACTCCTGTTAGAGCAGTTACAGCCTTGATGCTGTCTGAGGCAATGCTTCCTCACAGGCCTGGACCTCAGTCTCCATGAGACTGAAGATATTTAATGGGTACAGTGGCTCACGCCTATAATCACAGCAGTCTGGGAGGCCAAGACGGGTGGATCAATTGAGCTTCCAAGTTGGAGATCAGCCTGAACAAGAGTGAGACCCCATCTCTACTCAAAATAGAAAAACTAGCTGGACGTTAAGGCAGGCACCTGTAAACCCAACTACTAGGGAGGCTGAGGCAAGAGGATCACTTGAACCCAAGAGACTGAGGTTGCTGTGAGCCATGATGATGCCAGGGCACTCTACCCAGAGTGACACAATGGGACTCCCCCCCCCCTTTTTTTAGAGATAGAGTCTTACTTGGTTGCCCTTGGTAGAGTGCTGTGGCGTCACAGCTCACAGCAACCTCCAGCTCTTGGGCTTAGGTCATTCTCTTGCCTCAGCCTCCCAAATAGCTGGGACTACAGGCGCCCGCCACAACGCCCGGCTATTTTTTTTTTGTTGTTGTTGCTGCAGTTTGGCCAGGGCCGGGCTTTATCCTACCACCCTCGGTATATGGGGCCAGCACCCTACTCACTGAGCCATAGGCACCACCCCACAGTGAGAATTTGTCTAAAAAAAAAAAAAAAAAAAAGATATTTAATGAACTACATCTAACCCAAAATTATCATGAAAATCTCCTCTCTGAATGATGTGTGTTAAAACTACCCCTAATTACACAGCAATAACTATGGCAAATCTTTGTTTTGCTTTTGAACGTGTTGCCTTTGGAATATGCTCTGTGGAACAGTATTTTCTCTGATAGTAAACAAAGGCAAAGTTAAAGCCATGACCATCACCCTCAGAGGTACATAACGGAACACAGCAGAAAGACCACAGGCTGCAGAGTCACCAGCCTGTGGTTTGAAGTCTAACATGCTACCTACTATTTTTGAGGCTTCCACCTAACCATTGTTTCTGTGTTATCAGCTTTCTCCTCCATGAAACACAGACAACTAACAAAACTTAAGGGGTGTCACATCCAGAGCTAATCCACGTATACAGAGTGGAATGCAGGAGCCTTCCAAAAAGGACGAGAAGGTGACTGAAACAGTATGTATGGATGTATTTATGACATTCTCCTAATATTCTTAAAGGAAAAAAAGATAATTGAGTGGACTTGGATACAAACAGTTCTGACTCTTAGTATTAGATTTTAAACAGTACCCATATGGTGGACTTTAATATATTCATGGAGTTAAAGAAGGCTTAATTTCTTATCTTTAAATTGGCACGGTAGTGAATGATGATCCTTAAATGTCGTCATCTTTTTACCCCATTATTCTATTCATACCTCTTAAAGCATCTGAAGAAAACCAAGGATTTCTTGTTCATTTCACATTGCTGCTAAACTATTTTTTGTTCATTTCACATAAACAATTATTAAGTTTTTATAATGTGTAAGACAACAGAGAAGAGGATATAAAAATGAGTAAACTGTGGTCAGGCACAGTAGTTTATATCTGAAATCCTACCACTTCAGGGGAGACAAGGCAAGAGGCTTGTCTTGAGCCCAGGACTAGCCTGGGATAGACAGATGTGTTGGTATACATCTGTTAGCCCTCGCAACTTGGGAGGCTAAGGTGGGAGGACTGCTAGAGCCCAGGAGTTGGAGGCTGCAGTGAGTTATGACCACACCACACAGGCTGGTCTGGATGAAAGAATGAGATTCTGTCTCTTAAAGAAAAACAACTTGTGTGTTATAGTTTTCTGATTACAGAACTGATAGGATCATACGGTGTACTTTGTGGTTGTTTTTCAGGTTAAACTATATTGGAAGCCAAAATAAAATATGTATTTTACCTAACAATGGCACACAAACTGTGCAGCTACAGGTTAAAGAGTAATTAAGGCTTGAGGTGTGCCTACAAGGATGGCGAGATGGAAAAAGACCAAGAGACAGTCCACAAAAATATGCTGGGACCAGATGGTGAAGGGCCTTGAATGCCACGGAAAAACATTCCTTTTCATTTTATAGGTAGGGAGACCCCTGAAGGTTCTGAGAACACGAGTTACATATCTAATACAATTTTATAAAGTTAATGTTGGTAGCGGTGAGAATGGATTATAGAAGGTAGAGAAGTAGAAAGAGTCAAGGTAAGGAAAGACGACTTAAATTCAAGTGCTGAGAATAAAAAAGGTGGGGTTGGGGAGGAGGAGGAAGGGTTAGGTATCACAGAAAGTAAGGAGCCGACAAGAGAAGTGGATGTAAGCAAGACCGGGACACTCCTGCCTAGGGAAACACCAAGCAGATGTTCAGCAGATGGTGGGAACACACAGTGAGATTGAGGATAAGCCATCCTTTTCAGAAGGCAGAGGAGAAAGAGGGTTTAGTGTGAAATAAGATAAATTTAAGGTATCTATGGGGCGGTCCTGTGTGTTTGGATGGACAGTCAAACTGTCCACTGGGGGCTGGAGGAAGGGACTGGGGCAGACGCTCATCGAGTATCTGTGCAGTGAATGAAGGGAAGGTCAAGGACGGGATTTGACATTGACAGTGAATTACTGACAGCACTCATGAGAGCAACAGTGAAAGCTGATTGAGGAGGGAATCTGAGGGGACAAAAAGGGGGCCAAGAGTGAGTCAGACGAGGAAGAGCAGGCAGTGAACGAGTAAGAATAGAGTACGGCCCGACGGCAGAAATGATCGGAGACAGGACAGTCAACAAGGTAGAGCTGCAGATGCCAAGCAGGAGTGGCCGGACGGGTCAGCAGGAAGCCCCCCACGGCCATGCAGAGAGCAGTCGGTGACAAGGAGGGGCACATAAGCCAGCTCACAGCTGCTGAAATTAAACATGAATGTCTCTTACTTCTTTTGAATGGGATTTGGCAACAGAGGGAGGAACAGAGACGGAACAGTCTAGTGGGAAGGAAGCCACTCAGAACGCATCTGAACCTCCCGTCTTTCTTGTCCTGGGACACATGGTGACATCTCCCTACTCACTGCTGGCTGGAAGGCTAAGCCAGCCCCCTGAGTGCCAACTAGAAGAGGAGTCCCCAGAAGAACCTTCCTGAATAACTCATGCTAGAAGAATCTCCGATCCCTCTCCAGCATCCACAGAGTCAATCAAATATGGATGGAAGTACCCAGGAGAAACGGGAGACAGCATCCATACTGAATATATACAAACTCTTTTTCTCGTCATCATTCCCTCAGTAATATTTGCATAGCGTCTACGCTGCTGTTAGGTACTACAAGTGATCTAGAGATGATTTAAAGTGTATGGGAGGTTGTGCGTAGGTCATACCCAAGTCCTACCAGAGGTAGCCAACCTTTTTTTCTTCTCTGCCACACAGTGGAAGAATACACAAATACCTATGGAAGCTGCATTAGCAAGAAAGAAAAAAGATCCGTGCATACTTTCTATGACATCCAATACAGAGATAAGCAAAAAAAGTCTTCACAAAATCATGTGGCCCACGGGCTGCAGATTGGATGCCCCTGTCCCACATTACTGTATATAATGCACTTGAGCATCCATGGATTTTCATATTCCCAGAGGCTCCTGGAACCAATCCCTTGTAGATTCCAAGGGACGACTGTACCAAATATATATTATAGGGTGGTGCCTGTGGCTCAGTGAATAGGGCGCGGGCACCATGTACTCAGGCTGGTGGATTCGAGCCCGGCCCCAGCCAAATTGCAACAAAAAATAGCCGGGCTTTGTGACGGGCGCCTGTAGTCCCAGCTACTCAGGAGGCTGAGGCAAGAGCATCGCCTAAGCCCAGGAGTTGGAGGTTGTTGTGAGCTGTGTGATGCCACAGCACTCTACCGAGGGCGACAAAGTTGAGACTCTGTCTCTACAAAAAAAAAAAAAACAAACCCAAATATATATTTATTTATCAACTGTACACATGTACCACTGTTGGTATATATTCTAATATTATTAGAGCTCAGTGCTAGGGGCCCTGGCTTACCTTTTCATTTCTAGCTGAACAGCCAGATTATACACTTACGAAGGCACCTGCCTCCCTCCGGAGGCACTGTGAGTTATTTACCACGGGCTGTCTCTCTGCGATGGCAGCAGCCCAGTCACCTGGGCACTGACCCATCCTGATACACAGCACGAAGGCGGCATTTGCTAATTTACTTCTCACTCTGACACAATGGAGGGACAACTTTGACTCTCTACCGCCCATATCTAATCAGGTGGCACAATTCAGGGCAATGACAACTGCTACAACATGGATAAACCTTGAGGACATGATGGAAAGGGAAACGAGGCAGGCACAGAAAAACAAACACCATGATTCCACTTACACGAGCTACCTGGAATAGTCAAATTCATAGAAGATAAATAATGGTGACGGCGGCACAAAAATGCAAAAGTACTTACTTCAACCCAACCGTATACTTAACAACGGCACATTTTACGTTATCAATATTTACCACAATAAAAAAAAGATCAAATTAAAATCAATTCTCAGGTTAAAGGACAATTGGTATCTGGAGTCTCCAAATCAATACGTATTATAAGCAGAACTGCAATTCTTGTAATTCAATGAACTCTCTCTCCTCTGTGGTCACATTCTTAGAAAACCTCTAACAAAATATGATTCAAGACCTGACGTGCTGATAACAGCAACTCTTGGGTAAAAGCTGGACTAATGATCATCATCTCAGAGTCCACAACCGCAGAGGTCCGTCTGGAGCAGACTTTGCACTCGCGACAAAGCACCAGCTGCAGGAGTCCCCATTTCCTACCGAGCTGAGGTGGCAAACACCGTTATTGTTCTTCTGGAGTTATTTCCTTATAAGCACTGGGGATAAAGAAGATGGCAGGATAAAGAATATGGGGTCCCACACTTACTGTTGGGGATGAATGACTCAGCAATTAGCAAAATGCGAACATTTTCTAAGTAGAAATGAACTGAAATACCTCAGAATGAACGACAGCGAGAGTAACGCAGGTGAGCACCCCTGTTCTGCACACCCTGAAAGCACAGCTAAACAGAGAAGCAGCAGATTTACACTTCCCTGCCACCCACAGAGGGACGCTGAATGCAGTAAAAGGCTGTAGGTCAAGAAATGCTCTGCAGGCAAACGTGAGAAATGGCTGAAATGAGGCAGAATGTCCAGAAGGGAGATCTCAAGCCTGCTGTGGTTTTCTCTCCTTTTCTAACTGACCTCAGATCTGCCCCGAGGGATCCTCCTTCCTGGACCTCAGAATCTCCTCCCAGCCTCTTGGCTTCTGTTCAGTGCCCTGAACTATTCAGCGGGAAGGGATATCAAGGTATCTGACTACAGAAGGCTTTCTGTGACAGAATACGGCATTATATTAGATCCTTAATGTTTTCAAACTCACTCCTTGGAAAAGAGGTTCAACATCACTAGTCATCAGGGAAATGCAAATCAAAACCACTATGACATATTATCTCCAACTTGTCAGTATGGCCACACACATACACGCACAGGCTCACACCACACAAACAAAAACACAGAAAATAATCATTGGCAGGAATATGGGGAAACTGTAGTGCTTGCACACTGTGGGTGGGACTGCAAAATGGTACAGCTACTGAAAAGAGAGTTAGTGTTTATGACCCAGTAATCCCACTTCTGAGCATGTATCTAAAAGAATGAGAACAGGGTTTCAAAGAGATATTTTCACATGCACATTTAGTGCAGTATTATTCATATTAGCCAAGACTGGAATCAACCTACATGTCCATAAATGTATAAAGAAAATGTGGTAATGCATACAAGGAATACTACTCTGCCTTGAAAAGGAAATCTTTTTTTTCTTTTTCTATGAGACAGAGCCTCAAGCTGTCACCCTGGATAGAGTGCTGTGGCATCACAGCTCACAGCAACCTCCAATTCCTGGGCTCAAGCGAGTCTCTTGCCTCTGCCTCCCAAGTAATTGGGAGTACGGGCACCTGCCACAATGCCAGGCCATTTTTTGGTTGCAGCCATCATTGTTGTTTGGCGGGCCCAGGCTGGATTCGAACCCGCCAGCTCAGGTGTATGTGGCTGGCGCCTTAGTCCGTTGAGCCACAGGCGCCGAGCCAGGAAATCTTGTCATGTTACAACATGGATGAAGATACGGGGCATTATGCTAAGCCAACCCCAAAAGACAAATACTAACGGGTTCCACTGTAAGCTATTTAAATTGTTAAACTATTTGAAACAGAAATTAGAAGGGGGATTTTTAAGAGTTAGGGGGAGGAGAAAAGAGAACTGTTGCTCAATGGGGATAGAATTTCAGTTATGCAAGACGAAGTTCTAGAGATCTGTTATACAACAATGTGCATATAGTTAAAAATACTGTAATATATACCTAAAATTTGTTGAGAGCAAAATTATAGTACATGTTTATTTGCCACAAACACATTCACCAAACTGAATTTAAAAAAGTCTCCAAGGAACAACCAAGTAACATAGTTGTATGCGTAACAATTTATTACTGTATTATCCATCTCAGCCCACAAAATAGTCTTCCTTTTCCCTCATTTTACCAGTACAACAGGTTGAGAAAATAAGGTCATTCTTATTCATTTATTTAACAAATAAAAAACTCAAAATACCTATGGAAAATGTATTTTAAATCTAAACTAACCAATGAATGACAATAATAAGAGGAATAAATAGTGGTATCTGTGCTCTTATATCTTCTATTTATTTCTATGTTTAAATTACTTTCCACAAATCTCATCATATTTAACTATTTTAATAGTGAATAAATAATACACACACACAAGTAAATTGCATATTAGTAAATTATAATATAAATGGAAACTCTTACTCTGTTCCCCCTACTACATCCTAAATATTTAATTAATTTCTCAAAAATTAGCAACATTCTTCAAACTAAAAAGAATGAATTGCATACAAATATTAGTTCATAGAAATTTAAACATACTTGGCAAATTAAAGATATGACTTGCTTCAAAACCAATACTTACCCACCTTCCGCACGGTACTATTATAAAGTGTGAATATACTTGCTATGTCATACATCCTAGTCTAATACAATACGTCTATTTAAAGTTATTAGAGAAAACAACAACAATGAAAGTTCATAATAAAAATAACCATAAAAATTATAAAACAGCTCTTTGCCTAGGATTTCAAAATATACCCTAGCTGACAATCTGTGCAGATTCCTCACCCTTACATAAACAGAGAAGGCTCAGAGAACTAAACTTATCACAGTCTAAGAAAGTTAACAGTTCACTACTTAAATTTCCTTTAAGATACACTGCATTTCCAGGAGGCAAACAAAAATACCATAAATAATAAAGGTTATAAGAGAGGTTGTAATTTGTAATCCTTGCACAAGAAAGAGAATGTACTCGCTAAATTATTAGAATATAAATTCTAAGTTCTTGAATTCTCCTCTGATATAAATCCATTATGCAAAGCTAGAGGCGAGGCATCAGAAAAATTCAACAAATATTTATTTTACATAAACTAAACTAAGAACAAACATTCTGCTCAGAACTGCTGCAGGTGTAAATGATGAGTAGATATGATCTCTGCCATCGAAAAATTTATCATCTGATCAGGTAAGAAAAAAAGAGGTTAGGCAGTGCCTGTGGCTCGGTGAGTAGGGTGCTGGCCCCATGTACCGAGGGTGGTGGGTTTGAACCTGGCCTGGCCAAACTGCAACAAAAAAATAGCCAGGCATTGTGGCAGATGCCTGTAGTCCCAGCTACTCAGGAGGCCGAGGCAAGGGAATCGCCTAAGCCCAAGAGTTGGAGGTTGCTGTGAGTGGTGACACCACAGCACCCTATGCGGGGGGGTGTGTGACAAAGCAAAGACTCTGTCTCTTAAAAAAAAAAGAAAGAAAGAAAAGAAAAGAAAAAGGGAGGTACACTAAACGCTAATCAGGATAAGATTAGACAGTACAAGAATGTAAGTGTCAAAGGAGATGAATTCATATTGGGTGGGAAATTAAGAAGTGCTTTGTGAAAAAAGCATTATTAGAGATGGGACTTGAAGAAGGAATAGCAGGGCTGTAACGGTAATAGAAACAAGAAAAGGAAGCAATTTGGAGAGGGAGGAAACAGCACGAATCATGACACAAAAGCAAGAATATGAATAATGACATGAGTTCTGAGTTGGCAATAATAAGTAGTCCAGGGTAATGTCTTAGGTATGGAGACTGATGAAATACAAGATGTCAACCAGCTGAGAAGAGAAAGGCAGGGCAGGGAGAAGACCAGAGGCAGGAAACCATGCACAGCGCCAGGGTCATCCCAGGGCAAGGGAGCCGTGGCAGGACTGGAGACAAAGCACCCGGGAGCTCTCTGCTATGGTGAGGGTTCTCCTTTTGGACTTTGTCACAGAAGACTCCACTAGCAGCTGTTGAAGTTGGCAAATGCTCAGCCTGGTTCCCTTAAGGGGCTATCTTAGGGAAGATCTTTAGCCACTTCTTGGGGCCCAGTACAGCTACCTTGGGCACAGAGGTTTATATAACCATTTCTAAGCCCCAGCGTTGAAGAGGCAGGACAGGGTGGCATACTGATGAACCCCCATTGACAAGGGAGGGCTAAGCAGCCAGGAAATGTGGGCGTTCTTCACCAAAGCCAAGGTGGGAGGTGGGGTCAGAACAAAAGGGAGGGCTCTGCACAAGGACCCTTACCTGCAAGTGTGCCTAGAGTGTCAATGTATGATTGTGTTAGGTCATTAGTGACAAAGTCCTGAGAGACTATACAGTAAGATTTTATATTTAGAAATTTCTCTTTGTGTTTGAACTTCTATATGGTGTCTTCAGTAAGTTTCCCACCTTTCTCTCTGTCCAGCTCTACGCTGGGCTGACCTTGTACATCTCTTTTACTGCCTTTCTACCTCTGTCACTTCCTCCTACCCTTTCTACGTCTCTCGAGAAGATATCAAAATAAATCAAAGGTTATTCATAGAATGAAATTTCTTATTTCTTGTTGAATAAAACATTTTAGAGTTTTCTAGCATTTACTGTAACTTTATTTTCTCTTGTTGTTTTATGAGTTGTGCATCCTCTACCCCCTGGAGTCAGTAGCATTAAAAAAACCCAAGCAGCTCCCATTTCTAATATAGGGTATCGCTAGAGTCTATAAAGATGGTTGATAACTTCAAGCAGACTCTGTTGAAGATGGTTAGTGGTCTCTCATTTTATTGTCGGCTTCCCCAAATTCCAAATATTCTCCTATCTGGTTGGAATCTTCTCCCTTCAGCCTCAAACCCAACCCAGTTCAATGCATCTACTCTGCAGCTCAACAGTGTGACTTAGCACACCACGTACGCCATCGGGCGCTCCTCTCCGGCCCCTCTATTCTCTGTTTGGAATACTGCTCCACAACACCAGCCCCACTTTTTACCCATTAAGCCTTAACTCTTACAGCAACACTCAGTTCAAATTTGTTTTCGTTCCTAAAGCTGCCTTCTATCATCGTACTTATTTCCACTGTCACCTACAGTCCCAAAGATAGTTGTTTAAGAAGCCGATTTCCCCTCAAATGTGTGAAAGAGCCACTGATCACTGGATTTCCCTCTAGCGATGACAATATGCCCAATATATAAAATTCTTAATACAAATTTATTGAGTGAATGTTTGGTCTTGGATGAAATTAATACATACAGTATTGATACGATCAGTGTCATATATCAATGACAGAATTAATTTCTTTTCTTACAACTACAAGGCGATCAAGCAAACAAGAAATGTCTACTTTCGGGCAGGTGTAGAGGCTCATGTTTATAATCCTAGCACTCTGGGAGGCCGAGGTGAGTGGACTGCCAGAGCTCCCAGGTTCAAGACTAACCTGATCCTGAGCAAGACCCCATCTCTAAAAATAGCCAGGCATTGTGGTGGGCGCCTATAGTCCCAGCTACTTGGGAGGCTGAGGCAAGAATTGGTTGAGCCCAAGAGTTGGAGGTTGCTGTGAGCTACGATGCCACAGCACTCTACCGAGGGTGTCAAAATAAGACTGTCTCCAAAAAAAAGAAATGTCTACTTTCTATTAAGAGTGTGAGAGCCACTTTAGGTCTTGAAGTGAGAGCTCATTTCATAAATTGTTAAAATCTTTAAGCATTAGGGCACATTAAAATCCTCTTTACCTGAAAGCTGTTAAACAAAAAACTTACATGTACTGAAGAAATAACAAGGGGATCCTAGAAGGAAATGAGAACAGGAATTCTGTGCTTTCTCACTTACTTTAAGGATTTCAATAATAATGTGAGCCATTAATACACACACAAAAATGTACGAAAGTGAAGTACAAGCAATTGGGTGGAAAAATATTTTATCTTCATTGAAACGTGTGTATCAAGAATATACTGTTGATCCTCCCTCACAAGGGCACACCTCATTTGATCGCACCTTGTAGGTATCACGTTTTTCACAAACTGAAGGGTTGTGACAACCCGTGGCAGGCAAGTCTCTGAGCACTATTTTTCCAACAACATATAATCACTTCATGTCTGTCTCATTTTGGTAATTCTCCTAGTATTTTAAACTTTAAATTATTACAGCATTTGTTAATGTGATTAGTGATCACTGATCTCTGATGTTACTATTATAACCATTTTGGAGCGCCATGAACCATGCCTATATATGACAGTGAACTTAACTGATAAATGTCCTGTGTGTTCTGACGCTTCACCAACTGCTGGTCTTCATCTCTGTCTCTTGTGGCCTCCCTATTCTCTGAGACACAACAATACTGATACTATGGCCTCTAAATGTTCAAGTGCAAGAGAACAGCACCTCTCTCACTTTAAGAAAAGTTTAAAATGCTTAGGCTTAGAGAGGTAGGCACAGTGACAGCTGAGACAGGCTGAAAGCTGGGCCTCTTGCACCCAACAGCTAGCTAAGTGGAGACTGCAAAAGAAAAGTTCTTGAAGCAAATTAAAAGTCCTATACCAGTGAATACCCAAATGATGAGAAAGTGAAATAGCCTTTAGGATGATACAAAGATCAAACTAGCCACAACATTCCCTTAAAACAAAGCCTAATCCAGAGCAAAGCCCTGACTCTCTTCAAGTGTCTGAGGAAGCTGCAGAAGAAAACTTTGACTCTAGCAGAGGTTGATTTGTGAGATTGATGAAAAGGCCTTCTTTGTAACATAAAACTGCAAGGTGAAGCAGCAAGGGCTCATGTAGCCACTGTAGAAGTTATCCAGAAGCTCTAGCTAAGATCACTGATGAAGGCGGCTGCGCTAAACAACAAATATTTAATGTAGACACAACAGCCTTCCATCAGAAGAGGCCATCTAGAACTTTCATAATTAGAAAGGATGTCAACACCTGTCATCAAAGTCTCTAAGATCAGGTTGACTGACTCTCTCATTAGGCATAAAGTAGCAGGTAACCTTAAGTTGAAGCCAATGCTCACGTACCATTCAGAAAATCCTAGGGTTCTTAAAAATAATGCTAAATCGACCAAGTGTGGTAGCTCATGCTTGTAATCCCAACAATTTGGGAAGCCAGGGAAGGAGGACTGCTTGAGGTGAGGAATGGAGAACAAAGCAAGACCCTGGCTCTACAAAGAAAACCAAAGGAAAAAAAATCAGGCAGGTGTCACAGCCTGTAGCCCCAGCTACTCAGGATCGCCGAGGAAAGGGGATCACTTGAGGCGTCAGTGAGCCATGATTGTGCTATTCCACCCTTGTGACAGACAAAAAGGGAGAATAATGCTAAATTTACTTGTGCTCTAGAAGTGGAATAACAAAGCTGGGATGTACATTTGCTTATAATATGCTTTACTGAATATTTAAGCCCATTGTTGAGACCTATTGCTCTGAAAAAAAGATTTCTTTCAAAATATTACTGTTCAATGACAGTACACTTGGTTACTTAAGAGCTCTGATAAAGATATACAGGAGATGAATGCTGTTTTCATACCTCTACCCCATAGATCAAGGAGTAATTTTGTCTTTCAAGTTTTATTATTTAAGAAATACAGCTTATAAGCCCATAGCAGCCATAGATAGTGATTTCTCTGGTAGATGTGGGCAAAGTAAACTTAAAACCTCTGGAAAGGATTTATTATTCTAGATGCCATTAAGAATATTTGTGATTCATGGGAAGAGGTAAAAATATGAACATGAATAGGATTCTAGAAGAAGTAAGAAGTTGATTTTAAGTTCATGGATGACTTTGAGAGGTTCAAGACTTCCTTGGAGGAGAGAACTGCAGATGTGGTGGAAATAGCAAGAGAAGTAGAATTAGAAGTGGAGGCTGCAGGTGGGACTGAACTGCTGCAGGCTCGTGATAAAGCTTCAATGGATGAGCAAAGAAAGTGGTGTCTTGAGATGGAATCTACTCCTGGTTAAAATGCTATGAATGCTGCTGAAATGACAACAAAGGATTGGACAGATTAGGTAAACTTAGTAGAAGAAACAGTGGCAGGGTTTGAGAGAATTAACTCCAATTCTGCTGTGGGTAAATGCTATCAAACAGCATGATGAAAGGAACAATAAATGTGGCAAACTTCTATAGCTGTCTTATTTTAGAAACTATCACAGTCATCCCAACCACCACCCTCATCAGTCAGAAGCCTTCGATATTGAGGCAATGCCTTCCACCAGCAAAACCATTATGACCTGCTGAAGGCTCAGATGATTACCAGCACTTTTAATCAAGGTATGTACACTGCCATTTTATGTTGCACACATGATATAGTGTGCACTTATAATATAGTGTACATTTACAATATAGTGTGAATGTAACTTTTACATGAACTGGTGACCTGATTTATTGCCAAACCTGTAGTATCTCCTAGATATGCTCATACTTAATTCTTCTGTAAAAGAAAAACCATTTTAGCCTTTCCTAATTAGAGAAAAAAGTTATTAGCTATCTATGATTATTGTTTGCAGGTTACAGAAGAGAGAATTTATAAACATTTATTACCATAATTCTTCAGTTATTAAAAAGCTGCAGTGACTTTGGGGTGAGACGCTGGATTTGACCCTATTCCAACACTCAGCAGCTGAGTGACTTTGCCAAACTACTTAACCAATCTGTGCCTCAGGTTCCCCACCTGTGCAATGGAAAAACAATGTATCTTTCCACAGTGTGTTAGTAGATAGGTTATCAAACCCAAGGACTTTTAAAAAGCGCACAGCATAGTGAGAATTATTTACATCTTAACCAGCATTAAGAATGCTCTAGGAGGGCTTGGCGACTGTGGCTCAATGGGCTAAGGCGCCAGCCACGTACACCTGACCTGGTGGGTTTGAATCCAGCCTGTGCCCACCAAACAACAATGGTGGCTGCAACCAAAAAATGGCCGGGCGTTGTGGCGGCGCGCGCCTGTAGTCCCAGCTACTTGGGAGGCAGAGGCAGGAGACTCGCTTGAGCCCAGGAATTGGAGGTTGCTGTGAACTGTGATGCCACAGCACTGCACCCAGGGCGACAGCTTGAGGCTCTGTCTCAAAAAAAAAAAAAAAAAAGCAAAAAAAAGCTCTCGGAGAATTTAGTCAGTTACCGACGCAAACTTCATTACTAAGTCACCACCTTACTTAACTAAGGACCTATGAATGTGGGCCAAAGGAAAACCATCAGCTTGTATGGAATTCCATATTTTATGGCAATTCAAATTCTTGTGTGTACTTGCTCAGTTTCTACAAAGGCCATTCTAGTGTTAATGCTCTGGAGGCCCAGCATCTACCCGCACGTGACTCATGAAGTGTTATGCACAGGAGAAGACCTATTAATTTAAATACCTGGTAAGTCACCCTCCAAATTCCCATCCTTTTGGCCATTTAAAACATCCTTTCTTCATTCCCTTTATGTGTAAAGCAAACAGAAAGGTGAGAAGCGGCTGACTGGAGGGCAGATTTGAGGGGAAGAACCCACCAGGCCTGCCTGATGCACGGCAGGATCTGACACTGAGGGCCTTCCATAAAGGGGAGCCCAGCGTCCCTGAGGGTGTGTTCTTCAGGGTGGTCCCCCATGCAACCCAGTTTAACTTCTCCAGGACACATATGCAAGCTTAGTATCCAATGGCCATCTTCTTATGAGCCTCCAATTCAAGTTATTTAGGCTTTTGTATTGATGAAATACAGAGTAAGTTTCAATAAAGGTATAAAGATGACAGCTGGATTTGATTTACTCTGACTGGCAGGGAGAACAGTTGGGGGACAAAGGGAGACAGAGAGAGAGAGAGAGACAGAGAGAGAGAGAGAAAGAGAGAGGGGCTCAGGCCTGACTAACGTGCTGCTCTTAAACCTTGGCTGGCTGTCAGCTGCCAAGAGAAATCAAACTGGCCCCAACAAAGCTTTTGGTAGAGGTACCCAAGGGCCCTGTAGATTTAATGGCACCAGAAAAATTTTGCTTCCATCACGTGATACCATAGGGAGAATATCCCTAAACCTGTTTTTCTTTCACTTAACATGTGAAAGAGGAGGTTAGTGTCTGAAGATCTTAGCACAAGTGAAGAAAAAAGGGGCACATTTCTGCTTAATATGGGAAAGAAAAATCCTGAACGTTTACGTGGTACTGTGACAGGTGCTTGCTGAGTGAGTGTGCTCAGCTCATAATTTCTTCAACAGCTCTAGGACCTAGGTGTTGTCACAGTTGAAGTGAAAGAGGTAAAAATCACTTGCCCAGGCTCAAAAAGCTCATAATTGGAACCACAACTCATCCGTAGCTTCTGATTGCGCTTCGTTTAAAAAACAATCTGTTACACAAGGAATCCTCTTAAAATATTTCATTAGTTGAGAACTTAAAAGTATATTTGTACTTTTTACTTTTTCATTTGGCATTTGAGTTTTGCTTCCCTTTTCAAACCATGTTGCTTTTCACATTAATAGGAATATTGCTGAAAGACTAAGACGTGACAGGGTGTTTACTACTGCTGCGCCCTGGGTGGCTGTGTGTGCGGCCTTATGATTAAGGCTGCAGTCAAGGCCTGGCTCGGTCCCAGCAGGACATATCTTAACACGTTTTATGGTTAGAAAGGGGAATTACCAAGCTTTTGCAAACTTTAAAAACTTGTGCAAGGCCTTCACTGTGGTTAAAAATGTATATATCATTGTTTTAAAATGTAGAAGTACCATCTAACATGCAATGTCCACAACCTTGAATCATTCCAAATCCTTAGAAACCTGAAACAACAAACTCATTGCTTTCTAAAATGCAGAAACATCAAAGCACTGTTATCTTTAACCAATTATTTTTCCTAAGAGTTCTAGGAACATTATTTTACCCATTTGCTGACACCATCAAAAAAAAAAAAGAAAGACAAAATCATTGAGTTGGAAACTGAGCTCTTTTGGTAACTAGTTCTAACAGCAAAGGGAAAAGAAAGAGGAAACAGATAAAGGGAGACTGAGAGAGTCCCTGAGGGAGGACAATCCCTGGATGCTGAATATCAGGATGTCTTCATTTTGATGGAGAAATCAGGAGATAAAGACTGATTTTCTAAATGGACTAGTATTAGAAACTGGTGTATTATAGTGTAACATGTGTATTGTATGAATATTTTTAATTTCTTAGAAGGCAGAACTATACTTGTAAAGCTATTTTATATAGAATTTAGCTCAACATTATGTGTAGCAAAATGGAAAATACTAAGATAATGTGCTAATAGGATTCTATGATAGGGGTGATTTAAGGCTCATATACCTATAAAGATGAAGACATGTTATTTTTCTAAAACATGCCTCTCTTGTATACTAAAGGACAGACTAGAAACTATGAACGCCGAGATGACACTTTGAAGGCAGATTACAGAAGGTAATCATCTCCCATCCCTGCAGGAAAACAGCATAGACACGTCAAAAGCATACACTGGCCCTGAGCATAAAACTGTTCGTACATGCTGAATAAAAATTGATTTTTGGCAACACAAAATCAAATGTGTTTTTAAAAATATTATTTTCTAAATATTTTTCTGTAGGCAAAATGATCAAAGAAGAGAAGCATAAAATGATCTTAGAAAAAAAAACACCACAGGAAGAAAGCTGTCAAGGTCTACGTTTCAACTCCACAAAGGCATTTTTACTAGAAGGTTATAGCCTTTCAAACCCCTTGTCATGCAGGATATGAAATTTGGATCTAGTGGCATGGCCAGTCGAGGACTAAATCGAATGCGCTGACAAGCTGAAACAGGAGGTGGCTCAGCCCCGGACCTCTGCTCTTCATCGCCACATGGACCCTCACTTGCAAATGGTCACGATCACTTGCTGTTTAAGCCACGAAAACTCGGAGTGATTGAGGAGCAGTGGGCACCTGACGGAGTTTAGCAGATGAAAAGTTACATCGCCTTACCTCACTCACCTCAGTCGGCCCTGTCTGTAGGAAATGGCTGCATTTTATATAAAGCCTATTTATAAACCTCTGCAAGTGATACATGCATTCATCTAGCGCTGTGACATCATTTCCTCATCAATAATTTAAGCACAAGAAATGGATTAAAGGGACTCTGATGGGACTCCTCACACGTGGAAAAACAGAAACCGGCGCAGTGCTGCAAAGTGTTAATTCAGTCCTCTTACCTTGTTCTTTGATCTGACGAATCTGCTTCACAGTTTCTTTCAAGATTGCACATTTGTCAGGTTTAAAGTTAAAGTTGTCTATATCATTAAAATTTGCAAAAATCAGCTCTGCAAGTTCTTCTATATATTTATTTTCCTGTTCACGATTACGTTTTTCAGTGTTCCTTTTGGGGCTAAAAAGAAGAAACACATTTTTAATGATATATTTGAAAAAGAGCTATTATGAACAAGATAAACATGGTAAATAAGTTTAATAGAAATCAAACCAAAGTTAGCTACATAAACACAGAAAAAACAACAATTTTCCCCAAATATTCCATGCTTTGCAGAAACCAAACTCAGCCTCGTTTGTAACTTCTGTGTCTGGCCGTGTGGCTGTTTGTTCCATGTGCTTCGTGTCCCCCACTCCCACCTGCTTCACAATGACAGAGTGAGGCAGCTGTGCTCACTGCTGTGTTTAATGTAATGCTTGACACAAGTGGGCACCGAATTTGTTGTCAAAAAAGTAAAGGAATGTTTTAAAAAGGTAAGGATGTCAACATTTATAAAAATTTATAAAGTTATGATTAGAAAAAGAAGTTAACTTAGTTAAGATTTTTTATGAAACATAAAAAATAATAAGAACAGCCAGGTGTGGTAGTACATGCCTGTAATCCCAGCTACTTTGGGAGGCTGAGGCAGGAGGATTGCTTGATCCCAAGAGACTGAGGTTGTAGTGAGCTAATTACTGTGCCATTGCACTCCAGCCTAGGTGACATGTGAGAACCTCTCTTTAAAAATAGTAAGAATAAAAGCAAATCTTCATAATTTTATATACAATAGAACCTCTCTATAAGTTGACCACCCAAAGGACTGTAACAAACTGGTCAACATACAGAGGAGGTTAACATAAGGGAGCTAGGCTGACTGTACTGATTTGTGAATGTAGTGCATGGCCAGTCTATAAAAATAGGTCAACTTAAGAAGCAGGTGGTCAATGTAGGGAGGGGGCTAATTACGAAGGTTCTACTGTACTTCTTTAGAATGTTAGTGGTTAAACCCAAAAGCCTTTCAGATAATGCCAAAAGTCACAATACAGATACAAACAAAAGTGAAACTGGCCTAGGGCAATTGTTAACTATCCAGGCTGACTGACATGCAAAATATAAACTCATGGTCCAATTTCAACTAAAGTTTTTAAAAGTTGATAGAAGGGAAAAATATAAAAACTCAAAAAACCTCATTTGAATTTGACAAAATAGTAAACTCAAAAGTTCCCTTGATAATAACAGCGTATAATTATTTCCTCAAGTGCAGCAGAAGACGAACTGAATGAAATTCAAAAGCAATGTAATAAGAAAAGCAAACTGTTTAATGCAGTACCTTTCTGTAGTTTTATACATAATTATCTGTATATAATAGTAACTCTAAAGTTCCCATTCTGAGCCCTTCACCTCCACTCCCTTCACCACCCCCTACCCTACACAAGTTAATAAATAAATGACAAATAGGTAAGAAAGGGGAGCTGTCTTCTAAAAGCCCCTGGAGTCCCGGGGGAGGGTTGGAGACTCCTCTACCGCACGGTGGCACCAGCACAGGGAGCGGGGATACAGCCCCACCCGCTGGAGAGGTTCCCATTTCATCCACTGAGGATTCCAGGCTGTATGACAGAAGTATCAGGGAACCCAGGTACTGGGTGGGGCTGGGGGCTGGGATGGGGAGAGTGGAGGTTTAAAATGGCTTGATGTTTTGCTTGGCAACCAAAAGGGGAAAAGGGAATATAAAACATTGGCATTTTGCCCTTTCTCCCTCTGCCTCTCTTGATGACTTTTCCTAGCCCTTTTCTCTACTATTACCCCATTTGATGTTTTTATTGGCTATTAGATAGAACTTGCTGTTTTAATTAAACTTTTAAAATCATTGGCATGATTTAAGATGTCAAAAAACAAAGACTTTTCAATCTTGCTCCCTATTGGTCTAATTGTTATTCACCAAATTGGGTAACAAATATTTGTGTTTCTTGATTATCCCAAAACAATACAAATTCAGATACTTCTTTTTCTTTTCCTTGTTTAAGCAAATGGTAGTACTCCACAAACATTCTTTAAACCTTGCTATTTTACTGTGACTGTATTTTATTTTATTTTTTTTTAGACAGAGTCTCACTATGTCGCCTTCGGTAGAGTGCGGTAGTGTCACAGCTCACAGCAACCTCAAACTCTTGGGCTTAAGCAATTCTCTTGCATCTACCTCCCAAATAGCTGGGACTACAGGCGCCCACCACTGCGCCTGGCTATTTTTTTTTTGGTTGCTGTTGTCATTGTTGTTTAGCTGGCCTGGGTCCGGTTTGAACCCGCTAGCCCGGGTGTATGTGGCCCGCGCCCTAGCCGGTGAGCTAAAGACGCTGAGCTTTGTTTATATTCTTCAGCGATTTTTTTTTCATATTAACGCATAAAGAATGTCTTCACAGTTACATGGTGTCCCAGGTTATAGATGTACCAGAGTTTAGTTTCCTACATTTAGGTTTCTGTTTTTCCTAAGCAAAAAATTATAACAATTATAAACAATGCAGTAAAAGAGTAAACTCACATATACATCACTTTGTATATGTGAAAATATACCACAGGAAAACTCCTAGAAGGGGAATAACTAGTTCAAATAGAATATGCAGCTGGCGTAGTGGCTCATGCCTGTAATCCCAGCACTCTGGAAGCTGAGGTGGGCAGATCGGGCGGGCGGATTGCCTGAGCTCACAGTTAGAGATCAGTCTGAGCAAGATTAAGTCTCTAAAAACAGCTGGGCATTGTTGCAGGCGCCTGTAGTCCCAACTACTTGGGAGGCTGAGGCAAGAGAATCGCTTGAGCCCAGGAGTCTGAGGTTGCTATGAGATATGACACCATGGCACTCTACCAATGGTGACAAAGTGAGACTCTGTCTCAAAAAAATAAAAAAGAAATAAAAAGAAATGCATTTATAGTTTTGATGTTGCCAAGTTATCCTGTATAGAGACTGTAACACTTTACACTTCCATTGACAATTTATAAGTTGAAATTGGCTTTAAAATTATTTGTTTTGTTCACTTAAACCAGAGCCACAATTTTTGGCACTTAACTCACTAGCAAGTGGATTTAACATTTCATGCCATTAAAAAAGAAAACACGGAATAAAATTATTAACAAATCCTTTCACTATAGGACCTTTTTTCTTTTTACAGGACCTTCTTATTGTTACAACATTCCGTGATCTAACAGAAAAGAAAATATGAAAAATTCAAAGATTACTGAATAAACGGTTAAGGTCAAAAACACAAGGGGTATCAGAACTATACAGCTCTCCTTCTGTAAAGAAGAATCAAAACTGTAATGATTAGCAGACTCCAAATGCAACCTAATACGTATTTAAAGATGTAACTGTTAGGGAGGAAAACCTAACATGATTGTGAAAAAGTAAAATCCACGCTAAAACAACCAAGAAGCACGCCTGTGTCTCTAATAGACAACACTGATTCTTTCTCTTGGCAAGACTCTAACCTGGGTCCAAGCTGGTCAGGACATTCCTTGCGCTTTCTTGTCTCTGCCCTGCACGGGTCAGAGGTATTTTCTCCCATCCCACTCATCTTGAACACATATCAGCAACTAAAACAGAAAAAAGGGAAAGAAAGTGGAAAAAGCTGATGATGAAGTATCTGTGATCATTTTTACCAACAATAAAAGAGCTTTCACTCGAATTAGAAATTTGGCATCAGTAATTAACACACTGTTTTATGTGCATGTATAATTTCTAAAAAAAAAAAAGCTTTTTTTTTTTAAACTTTCCTTAAAGGTTAAGCAAACATAAAGGTTAACACTTAAGAAACACACAAGCCTACCTCATTAGGCCCAAACTCTTTAAACAGGAGTTGTAGTTCAACAGCACCAGGCCTTGGGCTGCCAGCCTCCAGGCTCAAGAGTGATCTTGCACCCTGTGGAAACTACAGGTGTTGCAAGGGGCTCCTCCCAGTCCTCTCTGGGGTTGGCCAATGCGAAGCCGGTGGTGCAATAGCTCACCATGACAGACAGCCGGGGAGGAGGCAGGACACTGAATTGAAGGTTACCAAATTTAGCCAAGTAGATCTGACACCCTTGTTACAGCCCCAAGTTGTGGCACAAAGTCTCAAATGAGGGAACTTCCTGCCTGGGAAGTCTCCGTCACCTGGTCGCCTGGCTCTCGTAGAGCCCTCTGCCCAGGCAGCTCGCTTCCCTGCACACCCCACCTTGCACACTGCAGGTGGCTTCCTCTCTCATATCCTGCTACCCCCACCCCCCAACTTTTCTTCCCTCGGTTGGTTTTAGCTAGTCTCACTGAAGGTCTTAAGATGCAGCCAAAAAAATCCATAGAACTTGACAGCTCCTGAGAGGGAGGGCCATCTCAGCACCTGCCTGCTGAATTTCTTTCAGTAAGAAAATAGAGGGACACAGAGGGTGAGAGAGCTCACGCTGGCCATCACTAACACAATCAATAATATTTAAGTAAGCGAGAACAAGAGAGTGATGGAGGTTTAAGTTCTCAAAGAGCTAAACAGAGACTGGGACTCAAGGTGCTTAATAACTGCTGAGCAAACAAACAATAACAAACAACAACAACAACGCAGCCCGACAAGTTCAAGTCAGCATTTAGAAGTCTTTCCTAGAGCTCCAACTCTAGTCTGTTTCCCCTTCCTCTGGCCCTGGGGTTTCTAAATCACCTTCATCCTCCCTTTTGTATTGGCTTTTCTTCCTTTCTCGATTGAAAACAATTAAAGGGAAGGCCAAGTCAATAAAAAGGAAGAAGTTAAGCAAGATGTCGGGGGACACAGAGGTTCACCCGGAGCACAAAGAGCGGGAGGGGCCACAGCGCCTGATCTCGTATCAGGGTCACACACCCACCCACCAAGCTTCCCTGAGCGTCACCTGGGCTGCCCAGTCTCACTCCAACCATCTCTTCTGGCCACTGTTTGGACCCAGAGGGCAGGGAGTTAATTTTGTTTTCAAGAGTCATATTTAAGTAAAATGAAAAAATACTGTGTCAGTGAGATGGAGGCTGCACCAATGGTACCTTCAATTCAAGAGGTCACAAGAGGGGCACAATTCTGAGAACGAGCTGATGCCTGAACTTCCTGCTGTGGGAGCAATGTTAACTACGTCCCAAGGTCTGGTCTGTACTGCGGTCACAATGCTGGCCTGATAATAAGTATAAATCTACGTTTGGTTACTATTCATTTAGCATGCTACGTACAAAAGATTTCAGATTGAAGGACAAGTCTAAGAGAGGCCAAGGGCAAGTATCCATGTCCTGGTTCCTCCACTTGGTCAGCCATGGAACCTTAAGCTCCTTTACCCTCATGCCTCAATTTCCACTTTTGTAAAACTGGAGTAACTGTTGGCATCTATAGCACTTTAGATTAGTAAACGGATTGGCAGATGGCAGCACTTGGATTCCCACACAGGCTGACACAGCTCCTGCCCTTCACTACAATGTCACAGTGAGGCCCCTCGTCTAACCACACAAGCGCAGGGCAGAGGAGGTAAGAAGCAAGATCTGGACTGCACGGGCGTCCCCGCTGGGCTCCTTTCTCTCACCCGAACATCTTCCTTTCATTGAACCAAGACTGCTGGCCAGTAATAGATGAGGCTCAGTGTCATGAGGAACACAGGGAGAAGGGAGATAAATCTGTATATAGGGAATAACTCCTATGTGCGCAAACAGGTGCTATATTACACGACTGGTATGCCTTCCTCTGCACTGTTAGGTCAAAGAGAGAAGGCTCTGCTGGCTGGGATGGAGGAAAACACAAGATTTTCAATGGTGAGGAGGGATGCTGCGTCTGTGGGTGTGAAGGTGTGGAGGCTAAAACAAAAACCCGAACACCAGAACCCTTCTCAGGCAACACATCCATTTTCAGTACTTCTCTCTGAACTAGAGATCCCATGGTTTCACACATGAACATGCACCCAAAATATTATATATCCCATCTAAGTAAGCTTTAAGTACATTTTTTTTTTTTTTTGCAGTTTTTGGTCGGGGCTAGGTTTGAACCTGCCACCTCCAGCATATGAGCTGGCGCCCTACTCACTGAACCACAGCTTTAAGTAAATTTTTATCATTAAAACATAACCACCAACGTATAGCAAAACACGCTGTATATGTGCATATTATATATAGGTGGTAAGTTCTATTGATACGAATGGCTATTTCCTCTCTCCCCAAGGTATCATGATGTATATTAAAAAGTATAGTAAAATACCACCAGAAAAACCAGAAACCTTTTCAATGGACAAAATAAGCAACTGTTTTACTTAAAGTTACGTAAGTCCAGTTTGGGGATTTGACATTAGCATTTGTACCACCTACCTTTAAATGTCCCAAAATGTATATACTAATAACCTTCACTTTGCATGAGGGCACAGCACTGACACATGTAGGCACGGGGACCAGAGTGCGCTAAGGAGCAGGGCTCAGCCAACACTTTCTGGTCTAACACTAGCAAAATCATCTGAACAGACTATTTATATTTTGCTTGCACCTACTCAGGGCTAGCTTACAAATCACTCTATTTGTAGATTTAAAACCATTAACTTACTGTGAAGTAAGCTGTTCAAGCTCCAAGTTTTCCCTTTTATTTATGTAACATTACCTTGAACACATTTCCTCAAAATCTGTAATTTTCAGCTTTATGAACATGATGTCTTCCTTATTTTTGCATGTGTATGTGTGTCTACCCCGTATGTCCTCTTTTCCAGGCAATTTCCCTGAGCCATGTGTCCCCAGTACGTTTCCAACCAACATTTACATCTCCAGAGGGGAAAGGGGAGAGGAGTTCAGAACCCCAGGCCTGTAAAGGGAGGGTAGACACCCCCACCCCCACACCACCTTGAGGGGCCCATTGGGCTGGGAAGTTCCAGAAGTGCCCACAGCAGGGCTGCCTCATCTGAATCACTGCTAACTACCCAGGGAAAACAAAAAGAAGACAGATCTGAGGCCAACAAGAAAAAAATAATGAAAGCAAGAAAGAAAACTTAAAGTTGGCTCGGTGCCTGTGGCTCAGCGGGCTAAGGCGCCAGCCACGTACATCTGAGCTGGCGTGTTCGAATCCAGCCCAGGCCCGCCAAACAACAATGACGGCTGCAACCAGAAAATAGCCAGGCGTTGTGGCGGGCGTCTGTAGTCCCAGCTACTTGGGAGGCAGAGGCAAGAGACTCGCTTGAACCCAGGAAATGGAGGTTGCTGTGAGCTATGATGCCACTGCACTCTATCCAGGGTGACAGCTTGAGGCTCTGTCTCAAAAAATAAAAAAATAAAAAAAAAAAAAAGAAATGTAAAGTTGGCGTGGGGCAGGGGTGGCGGCTAGCCACAGGCTCCCACAGCTGGCAGCCGCAGCCCTCCAGCAGACTGGTAGGTAGATTTACGCCCTGTTTAGCGAGTGCACCAGAGCAGTCACAGTGGACCTCAGGAATGAGGGCTCCAAGAGAAGAACCGGAGCACTTTAAAGCCTCATGAGAGGCTCGGCTGGCAGCAAGTGTTCGCACTAGAACGTGTGTACAGTGGTCCCAGCCTTTCTGGCACCAGGGACTGGTTTCCTGAAAACCGATTTTTCCACGGGGGGTGGGAGGACGATGGTTGTTATATGACTTCGCAAGCAACTGATTTATTACGGCCTCTGTGCAGTCAGACCTCTCTGCAGCCGCTCCCCAGTGCTCAATCGCCAAGCATTAGGTAACTCTCCTAGGAGCAGTTTACAGCAGGGCTCGTGCTCCTGCTGATCCGAGGAGGTGGAGCTCAGGCACGCGGGTGATGGGGAGCTGCTGTAAACACAGACGAAGCTTCACTGGCTCCCCACCTGCCGTGGGCCCAGCCTGAACGGGCCACTGACCAATGGGTTCCTGCCCATGGCTGGACTGAGGACCACAAGATGAATTCATTTATACCCCCCACTCAAAATACTGGGTAAAGCAAAAGTAACACAAATTAAAACCATAGACATGTAAGTTATCAAATGACATGCTTACGGTATAGATTTACTCACAGAAAATATCTAAAGTAAAATGAGCCTTATGAATAGATGTTTTTATGTACTTTTGTAAAACAAAGATAAAAATTACTTTCCAGGGTGGGAGATAGAAAATACTGAAGGGCAGTACGGGTTTGAAAATTTCATTTGGTCACCAGCCTTTGATGAATAGCTTCTTAAAATTTCTGCATGTTGGCTCAGCACCTGTAGCTCAGTGGGTAGGGGTGCTGGTGGGTTCGAACCCAGCCTGGGCCTGCCAAACAACGACAACTACACCCAAAAAAAAAAAAAAAAAAAGCTAGGCTTTGTGTCAGGCCCCAGCTACTTTGGGAAGCTCAGGCCAGGCAATTGCTTAACCCCAAGAGTTTGAGGTTGCTGTGAGCTGTGATGCTACTGCACTCTACCAAGGGCGACATAGTGAGACTCTGCCTCAAAAAAAAAAAAAAAGAAAAAGAAAAAGAAAAAAAGAAAAAAAGAAAATTTTCTGCATGTTTCCAACATTCACATGAAATTAAAATTCTTGAGCATCTCACTCTCAATTATGAAACTGTTGAACATAAATCACAAAAACTGAAAATGACACGCGTAAACTCTCAGGCTGTATTTGATGGTAATTACAGTCATTGAGAATAAACCAGTTTCTACCAGATGCTGGGGGTTGTGAAAGGACAAGACTGAAAATGAAGTTTCAATTTGTCCATTCTTGTTATCTATGAAAACACAATAGCCTTGCTTTCACTGTGACAGCACGTCCTCCCTCAAATCTTTTGATAACAATGTGAGCTAGGCAGCAGAGGAAAGAGTTACAACCACAAGATTAGTTAGTACATCTTATTTCTAAAAAGTAACAATATTCTGGGAGAGGCGAATAATAACCAGTTAAATCCTTGGCATAATGACAGCAAAAGTAAAATGTTAAACTTCAGCACAATTAAAAAATGTGCTCTTTCATGGAATTCATAAAGTAACAGAGGTTGTTGCTCCAAAAACAGCCTCGTAACATTAAAGCTAGTTTATCATCCAGAATTCATATGTTCATATTTATTTTCCAGAATAGGAATCTGAACTCTAGACAGATTTGGGGAATCATCCCAGGTCACTCATTTAAGAAATGTCAGGGAGGGCTGGGATTACAAGTAGATCTCTGTTGCCCATAGCCAGTCCAAGGATAATATGCATTTTATCTTTTATCATTATAGGCCATCTTCCAAACAAGGCCTGTAAAATTGTCAGATGCATTACATGCTGAACAAATTCAGTTAAAGAATAAATAAGGATAGAGCTGCTGAACTCCAAACACAATAATGCGATCAAACATTAGATCTCTATTGCTAGCTCCAAGAAATACTTTTAAAGTAGGCCCAATCTGAAATTCTTTACTTTTACAAGATGTTTACAACAAAATTCCAAGCTAGAAATAACATAGAAAGAGCTGCTGAAACAACTTCTCTTAGCAATGTCCACAGGAGGAAGACCTATTTGCCTGTTAGTCATCTAGCTCCTGGTAAGAGACCAGAAAGACTTCTCCAGCTTCCCAGGCTTCCAGGTTCCTTCTGAGCTCTCTTTACAAGAGATACATGAAATTGTTGTATGTCACCTGATTCTTCATGAACTTTTTAAGACCGAGAAATGTTCAAGCAATATTATCTTCACTTTAATACTTTTCCATTTCTATATTCTACTAAACTATGAAAGGTTATCTTTTAGAGACCACCATTGTTCAGAAACTCACCTCAACAGCTAAAGGCTGTATTCACTGGATCTATTTCTTTACCACAAATGCAAACAAATGAAATTTGCTCTTTGTGAACTGGCAACAGTTTCTCCCTCAAAGTATACCATGTTCCAGGAGAGATCTCTTCAATACACAAAAGCAAAATTTCTGAGCCCAAGTATGGTAAGTCTAAGAAAACATAGTTTCTAATGCTTAAAATAACAAAATGTGCTTTTTGGATGGAAAGGTAGAAAAGAGAGTGGAGCAAACCTTGGAAGTCAGTAAGATGATCCAGAAGTAAAGATATCCAGCTGCTGAAGGAGGGGAAAATATGGCTCTCCAAATAGTGTTAATTGGTCAAAATTACCCAAAACAAACATTATTTTGGCAAGACCTCAACTTTTGAAACAGTTAAATAAATATTCCATGCAGGAAATATACAGCCCAGGCAAGGATATCTTGTTGATCATACAAACAGAGAATCTCACATATACAAATGAAACAGAAGTAGATTTATTAAATGCAGAAATGAAAGCACACAGAAAATCAAACTTGTCTCCCCACTGGCAAACAAACAATGCATTTAACACAGCGATAGAGAGCATCGTACAGTATTCTAAAAAATTTTAGCTAGCAAAATTGTATACTTTCCCTAAACTGCCATTACTCTTTTTATTGGATCTTAAGAACACTTTTAACTTTATCTTTATCTAACACTACAATCCTGCTTAGTTTTCACACAATAAAATATTAATATGCCTCACATATTATAAAGTCTGTACCTGCAGACTAAGACTTAAAAAACCGCACATTAATACATAAAGTGATGAAAGTTACTAAGTTTTACAAAGACTCCTTTAGAATAAATCCAAAATAAAAGACATCTTATTTAGAAACAAATTCTCAGTTCAACTTTACTAGTTTAGAGCAAGTTGATATATGTTTGGGTGACTTTTAAAAATAACTGCAGTAAGAAACTACTACCATTAGGATATGAGTACGAAAACACTAGTCCTTTATGGCTGGGTACAGGATTAAAGAAAACAGTATCATCTAAAACCACAACTGTTCTCCAAGTAAAACAGCTTTAGCACCTACCTGCTCTGATGCTGTATCTTAGTCTCCGGGACGGGACACTAGATACAGTGTCTAAAATGTTTAAGCTACAAGTTCCTTTCTTCTCCATACGCTCTGCTCTTGGATTTACTTTTGTATAATGGCCTCAGAGTGGTATATCAGACAGTAACTAGAAGACATATTCCATTTTCTGACTGAAAGCCAATAATACTCATGAATTTTTTAGCTGAAAGACACTTCAAGATGCCATAGGGAAGACTGTAATAAACACATTAGGCTGCAAACGGGCAGCAGCAGCTCTTTAACTCACGCTGCAATAATCAAATAAATGGCTGGATTCGTGCTCACCGGTTACACAAATATTTTGCTGTAATATGTCCATCATCTACATCTCTTTTAAAGAAGAAAAAAAAACCCTCTCTTAAAGTGTTGGTTTAGCAAAATGCAAGGCAGAATACCTAAGTAGCATGGCACTGTTCTAAACCATCATTACCAACAGGGGGGAAATGTCTAGTCTGACGTCAGAGGCGTAACGACGGTTTCTGCCTTCTGGATGCTCATAGGCTGAGGTGCCTGACACGGCCAGTCACTGGGCTGCTTACATATCCCACGACGTCAGCCAGCGCTAACATGGCCAGGAATAGCAAGACAGGGTTTTAATAAGGCCTCAGATGATGGAAACATTTTGGGAAGAAGCTGCATTCTTTGCATAATGTAAGCATTTTCTCCCCCTCTTCACGCAGGGTATATTCAGTCACTTTTTAATATCCTCAGCATTCTAAAAAGAAGTCATCAAACCAAAACTACAGTGTAGTGCTTGTGTTTGAATTTCGTAACTTGTCCAGATCAAAATTCTATTACTTTCTGAAATCCAGTTTAATTCTTTATGAGATAAAAAATAATTTCCTAAATTTACCAGAGAAATGTAATTGGCAAAGGCAAGACTTTCCGCACCTATACCCAGGTGTTTTTATTATCTGAGTTATAAAAAGTTCTTAACTAAATAAATGCGAATCCTCTCCCAAAGTATAATATGTTTTCTGGCTGTTTTTTAGCTGATGTTTATTAAGGACTTATTATGAGTGAGGCCTTTCTACATTTTTTTAAGAGACAGAATCTCACTTTGTCACCCTCAGTAGAGTACTGTGACAGCACAGCTCACAGCAACCTCCAGCTCTTGGGCTTAGGAGATTTTCTTGCCTCAGCCTCCTGCCACAATGAGACTACAGGCACCTGCCACAATGCCTGGCTATTTTTTTTTTTTTTTTTCGAGACAGAGCCTCAAGCAGTCACCCTGGATAGAGTGCTGTGGCATCCCAGCTCATGGCAACCTCCAATTCCTGGGGTCCAGCCAGTCTCCTGCCTCTGCCTCCCAAGTAGCTGGGACTGCAGGCACCCGCCACAACGCCAGGCCATTTTTTGGTTGCAGCCGTCATTGTTGATTGGCGGGCCCAGGCTGGATTCAAACCCACCAGCTCAGATGTACGTGGCTGGCGCCTTAGCCCGCTGAGCCACAGGCGCCAAGCCACATTCATATTTCTTTTTTTTTTTTGAGACAGAGCCTCAAGCTGTCACCCTGGATAGAGTACTGTGGCATCACAGCTCACAGCAACCTCCAATTCCTGGGCTCAAGCGAGTCTCTTGCCTCCGCCTCCCAAGTAGCTGGAACTACAGGCGCCCACCACAAT